>JAULKM010099457.1:0-10867 GCA_032355605.1 Rubia tinctorum
TCTCAAACAACCCATAACATAAATGAAGTAAACAACAACATTAATGACACAATAAATACTTCACAACCAATGCTCATTAAAGAGTAAAAATAGAGTCTTACTACATGGGTTTGGAAGCTTCAAATAATTGCTCCCAAGTGATAAGTTTAGCAAACACAAATTATACTACAATTCATAGACAAATTCATACATAAACAAAGAGAGAAAAGATGAAGAGAAATGAAGAACTAGGTTTTTTGGAGGAGGATTTCCGGCCAAGAGAAAGGTTGGGAATGAAGATAAAATAAGGGATATTTATAGTACAAGTTGTGGGGAGAAGACTAGTCAAAAAGTGATTCAGGCATGCGGCGCGTGCGAAGGCTACAGCAACCGGGTTGGCGTGCAGGCGCTGGGATGCATGAGGGAGCGGGCGCACGAGCGCAGGCACTTGGGCGGAGACGTGCTCGGGATTCAGCGCGCGGGTGCTCGAAAGTAGGAGTCAAGCGTGCAGTTTTCATTCTGGTGCTAGTTTTCCACAGCGTTTGGGGCGGGTGGTAGATCGCTCGGGCCGCGCGCCCAGTCTTCTTCACCCGGCCGGTCAGCCGGCCGATCTTCTCGTCTTCAAATTTCGTTGCTACGGGTGAACCGTTGATCCGTTTAGAGAGTTCTTGTAGTTGATTTTATAGTGCTCGAGAAGAAAATCCAATGGTACCACTCTCAGAGGTTGGTTCTTCTTGGATTGTTCCAAGAACTTGGTTAAACTTCCGGATCACAATTCAACCGCTTCTTTGTCTTCCTTGTCCGGCCCTTTTATCTTCTATCACGTTTTAACTCATGGCCTTCAATCTTCTACTATCCTTGTGAATGGATTTCAATAAAATACTCCAAAGTGCTTACGAGCAATCTACAAATTAAGCTCACAAAAAGGAATATAGATGCTCGTAAGGACCAAAAATCCATTAGATTCAAACTAGGTTACAAAATGAAGGATTTAGGTATGAAAACCGAAAACGGTTATCTAAACCCCCTTATGATGTAAACCTATCTAAATTTAGAAATCTTCCAACAAAAAGATAACAAAAGAGATGTTAAATGTTTCGGAAAATACATGCATTTGACTTCTCATCATCGAGTGACGTAGATTCTTTTGGTAGATGGATCAAGGCACCAAAAACCTATATATTTTAAACTATAGTCAATAAACACACACGGAATACCAGAGGAGAAAGTTTGTGTTCGGGAAAGGGATGAACGAATTAGAAATCCCAACATCAAAAAGGGTAAAGTTAGAATAGATAAGTTCCCGATCGTAGAGATGACCATGAGGAGTAGATCCCTGCAGAACAAGAGTAGGTAGAAGGTTAATGATGTTGATGGTCATGGAGAAGGCAACATCCTAAAGAGAAAGAGAGAGATGCGAGTGAAAAAGCATCATGAGCTCCATCTCAGCAACGTGCCTATGTTTACGCTCCGCTCACCCATTCTGTTCTAGAGTGTAAGGGTGGGAACCTTGGTGATGAATGCCTTTAGAGGCAAAATGGAATCAGGTCCGAGTGTTCAAGAATTTTATACCACCTTCACTTTAAAACACCATGATTTTGGACGAAAATTGATTCTCAAGTTACGGCTAAAACTTTAAATAAGTGTCAACAATGTCTGATTTACAATGAAGTGGAAAAATCCATGTAAATCACGATAAATCATCCACAAATAAGGCATAATAAGAAAAATCATTGTCTGAATAAACAAGAAAACAACCCCACAAGTCAAAAAAATGAGTCAAAGCAAGAACGTGTGAAGTAAGTTTAAGTTTCTTAACAAATGCCAACCGCCCCGAACACACTCTGAAAGTAGTCTGGAACATGAAGAGTCAAGACATACCGCAACTGGCACTCATAGACACTGAACATACCAGGCGACAGCCTCAAAATAATATCTCCGCACCAGGAACTTTGACCTCACAAGAAGATAAGCAAGGATGTTCATTCACCAGTACGACCACATCACCTAAAGTAAGAAGGCTATCACAACCAGCCTTCACCATAATAGATTACGATAAAGAGTTAACAAAATGCCCAACTATCAATATTCCTTTTCTAGTAAGTGGAAACTAAAATGTCAATTATCTTTTAAAATGCTAAATGTACTAACGTTAACTGCACCTTCATCTTCCCTTTTATATTTTCAAGTCACCTCTATATTCTCGTGTCGTTAACAATTGAAAAAGAAATAATTTAATGGATTGATTGCACTTCCCCACACATCTTTACCCAAGGATCCAATATTCACTTCACCATTAACTTTTTACCGCTACTCCACAAAGCGTTCCATATTCGCATTACTAATTAGGCTCATAATTGAACTTTCCTCATTCCAATAAAAAAATACTAGCCCATCTCGCCACGACTCCTTGGTTGGGGGCTTATGGTATACACCTCTCCAAACTAATCAAAGTCTAGCTGAGTGGTAACACCTTACACCGGAAAATCAATACCGCGAGCACAAAGAACACTTTTCATGATGCAAGGAGCACCCTACCACGAGAAGAAATATGGTCATCATCTATGATCATCTTACCATGACCAAAATCTAGTAATAGTAGGAATAACATGAGCCACGATCAACTATGAATGCATAACTTATTGACCATATACAGAATCAAGAATATTAAAAGAGGTAATGGAATTTTTCAGTCTCTATCACTACATCTAACAAGCATATAATCATTGGAAGTAGTGTAGTGCAAGCCAAAACTTTTAGTACCTTTAATATACCAAATAATTATCTTTGTTGCCTTCAAATGAATTGTTGCGGGACACTCCATATAGAGACTAACAAATCCAACCGCATACCAGATGTCCGGCCTTGTGCAAGTTAAGTAGAACAAGCTTCCAACCATACTCCACACTCTACAGGAAAACTAATTGGATTAGCATCCTCTATATTGAACTTCTTAAGCACCTGCTTAGCATAGTTTTCCTGGGAGATAAATATAACTTCTCCATATAGCTCTACTTCAATTTCTAGGTAGCAAGACATGAGCCCAATGTCTATTATTTCAAAATCCTTTTCTATCTCTTTCTTAAACTCTTCGAACATGAGTGGGCCACTTCCAGTGAAGATCAGGTCATCCATATACAAGCATACAATCAATATCTCACCATTTTGGATTTTGATCTAGAGTGAATGCTCATGTGGACACTTGATGAAATTCCTCTCCATGAAGTACTTACCAATTCTTACATCCTAAGCTCTTGGTGCCTGGTGCAACCTTTATAGTGCCATTTTCCGGCTTTAAGACCTTATCTTCTACCCCCTAGAATTCGTATCCTTGTGGTTGTTGAATGTAAGCTTCTTCATCAAGTACTCAATTTAGGAAGGCAGTCTTCACGTCCATCTGACGTATCATCCATTTGTTTGAGCTTCTAGTAAAACTATTAATCTAATAATTTCACGTTAAGCAATAGGAGAAAATACCTCTTCATAGTCGATGTCGAATCTTTGACTATAACCTTTTTCCACCAATCTTTATTTGTATCTTTCAAATTTTCTTTTTTCATTACTTTTTGCTTTGAATACCCACTTCACTCCAATCGCCTTGTGCTCTTTTGGAAGTGAAACCAACTCCCACGTGTCATTCTTCTTGATGAAACTTATCTTATAACCCATCACACTTCTCCAATTCTGTGTTTCCCAAGCTTCTTGAAATTTCATGGGCTTACAATCCGCAAACAATCAGAATAGAGTAATATTATCTTGGTTCTCAGTTACCTCGTAAATATCATGTAAAATTCTGAAGCGTGGACTCTTTCACTTGAACTTTCTTCTTCTTCAGAGTTTGCACGCTGTGAAGATTATGGGGTCATAGGCTCCTCTCTTGGTTACTCGATCCTTGCAACTTCAACACAATCTTCTTCCAATTGTGGAAATAAGGTGTATTCTCCTTTGTGCAGACTCCAGTCCCATTCTTCCTTTTTCATCGAATACTACATTTTAATTGATAATTTTCTTCCTTAACCCGGGATTGTAAAGCTTGTTGCCTTTGGAGTTGGCATCGTAACCAATGAAGACGTACTTCTCACTTTTATTATCCAACTTGCTCCGCTTATGATGTGTTAACCAACGCATTTAGCACACTTATTAGTATCTTTTGTATGGTTGATTTCTATTTTTAGTTGGGTTTATATCACAACAGGTTTGGATAGCCTTTGTTGGTTTTCTTAGGCCTAGTGGATGCTATGTCCTTACGAGCATATTGATCCTATTTGTTGAGCTTCATTGTAGATCGCTCGTAAGCCCTTCAGAGTAGACGTCCATTTGCAAGAATTGTAGTAGATAATTGAAGGCCATTCGCAAGGATATTCGTAGATTGATGTCCACCCTCTTAATTGTGGTAGTAGATGGAAATGAGCTAAGGAGAAAGGATTTGAATACTAACACGACCGTGTTCTATTGCACGACACATGCCAGCCAAAAGGATGGTGCACCTAAGTAAGGGTACCGGACGTAAGGAATTGCACGGCCCATGTCATTCAAGGGGACCATGCAGCAAAGTATGAGCACATGTTGGGTCCCATAGCATGGCTTGTGCATCTTGAACATCAAAGACCCAAAGACCAGCCTGAGCCCCACAACGTTTTGCCTGACCTCGCAATTAAAAGGCCCATAAATTAGCTCTAGCCCATGGCCCGGAAGAAATCGCATGGGTTACACCACTCATACGACCAAAACGAGCTTCCATACGGTGACCAGTGAGAAATTGCATGACCGTGCCACTCACGGGCTGTGCCACACAGACCGTGTACTATTGCACGGGTCGTGCCACTATTCCAGCTAGGGTTTCTCTTGGTTTTTGGGCCTCTTTAATTCCCATTTCCTACTTTCAATATAAAGGATTCTATGTCCACTTGGGTTTAAGTTTGGGGCATTAGTTGTAATTCTATTCTCCTAGTTTTCTAAGAGTATGTAGAGAGAGAAAGGGAATAACCCTTCTCTCTTCTTTTAATTTTCCTAGTTTTTCCCCTAGGGCATTGAATCTAAGGGTAAAATCAGGTTTAATGCTTAGGGAGTAGTTTATTTTCTTGGGAATCTAATTTGTATTCATGATTTGGTAAATATTTTGTGAGATTCTAGATCTCCCTATCCTTTTATGTTTATAAATATCATGCTTGACTTGTTCCTTACATTATTTTTAAATGCATGGTTGATATCCTATGTTGGCATACAGTTTAATATATGTTTCATGTATGATGCTAGTGTTGTTTGTCCCCTTGGGAGTGTCCGTTGGGGTAATAGGGAGAGTGAGAGTCCTCGGCCATATGGGCGTATGCATGTAGGTCGTGAGTACCACTTCAATGACCATATGCTAGTAGACTGGAAGGTTGTACCCTGATAGGCGAGGGCATATGATAATTAGTAGCAACTACGGTTGTAGTAATTCAACCATTGTCGTTGCAACCCTAAAGCTATTATGAGATGGAAATCACTTTGCCTCTATAGGCCTAGGGAGAAGCATTCATAGTGAAGGCCTAGGATGTAATTCTTTATGGGAAAGAGGAGCGCATACTGGTTGGACCGCTTGACGCACTTTCTCAATTACGAATGTGGTGTTTATAGAATCAGACGAGGGCACCTTTGTGTGACAGACAAATGGAAGTGTTGACTATCAACCACACTATGTGACATAAAACATTGGGAGTGGTTTATATACCTGGCATTAGATATAATCTAGGATCAGAGTACTCTACTAACCATGTAACGCAAATGTCCCCAAGTTTTAGCTTAATATAGTTTAATCTCCTGCTTTACATGTTTTGTACTTTATAGATAACCCCCCCCCCAACCCCAAAAAATGCAACAGTTATTACTCCCGACACGCAATCAGAGTGGTGACTTGATTACGAGTTTTGTGTATCTAACTATTAAAATACTAGCATCTTTGTGGATGACCCCATACTTGCCCCTAGCTACCCTTTGGTAGCTTGTAGTGAGTACCGATCTGAACTTATATGCATGCGTTAACCAATGCATTTGACACGTTTGTTATCATGCTTTTGTTGGTTGATTGCTAGTTTAAGTTAGGTTTACATTACAAAGGGTTTTGATGACCGTTGTTGGTTTTCTTATCTAAATCCCAAGTTTTGTAGACTTAACTGGATCTAATGGACACTATGTCCTCACGAGCACCTAGATATTCTTTTGTGAGCTTATTAGTAAGTTGCTTGTGAGCACTTCGGTGTATTTTTGTAGAAGGCCATTTGCAAGGATGGTAGTAGATAGTACAAGGCCATTTGCAATGATGGTAGTAACCAGAATTCCACGAGCAAAACGTGGTAGAAGATTGAATCAAGCCAAAAAAAGAAGGGAGTCGAAGTTCAACACATTAAGACATGGCATGGTCGTGCAAAACAACACAAATTGTGTCAGCCAACTAGTCAGTGCCAGAGACCTTGAGCATGGGTCGTATCAGCCAGCACTGTTGTGCCACAAACCCTCAGCACATGCTGCTTGCTCCAATATGGCCCATGCTAGCCTGAAGCTCCGTGCAGCTAAGTATGGACACGGGCAGTTCCCTTTAACACGACCCTTACCGTTTCAACCCCAATATCTGAAAACCAGCCCACGGAATGTGATGATTTACACGGCCGCACCATTTTTTCCCTAAAAAATTAACTCCCAGCCCACGGCCTGTAAGGTTCAACACACCACATTCCGTTCAGAAAGGAAAATAATGCATGCGGACGATGACCCGTAAAGAACGACACGATCCGTTTCGTTCAACTGATCAAGATTAATTCCCAGCCGGTGGCTCATGCCAGCCAACACGGTCCATTCCAAGCTAGGCCAGCATGATTGCGTCACACAACAAAGGCCATGCCAAACCCAACCAACACGGGCCGTGCCTTTTAACACAGGTCATGCTAGACAGCCAGGATGGGTCGTTCCCTTCAACACGGGCCGTGCTGATGGTTGCTAGGGTTTTGGCCTCATTTTGGGCCTTTTTCAAAACCCAATTCCCTACTTCTATACATAGAAGCCTATGTCTACTAATGTTAAAAGAGCTTTAGTATTTCTACTAATTCTAAGAGTATGGTTGAGCGAGAAGGAGAATACTCTTCTCTCTAGGTTTTCATTTTCTTTTCTTCTTGTTCTTACCCAAGGGCATTGTATCCAATGAAATACTTGGGTTCAATGCTTAGGGAGTAGTTAATTTTCTTGGAGTTTATATTTGTATTCATGATTTCGTGTTTTTTTAGAGATTCTATAAATCTACTTATCTTTATGTGCTTATGACTATTATGTTAGCTTGTTCTTTATACACCGTTGTCTACTCTCATTTTGGGGCATTTACTTATATCCCCTGAGGAGTGAAACCTAGATGTATGCTGGTAACGATAATCTGGGACCGTATGAGTATATGCATGTGGATCGCTGAGTCAACGTTACGATCGAACATACACTAGTCTTAGCTGGCGAGTTGCACCCCTCCAAAAAAAACTTGTTTAGCAACATTAGCTATTCCTGACACATGATTGGATTGATGGCCCATTTGCGGCTTTGTATAGTTAACATTTAATTTCCTAACATCTTCGTGGATGACCCATGTCTTGCTACTATCAACCCTATAGGTAATTTAGTAGTAGGAACATGAGCAACAAATATAAATCTTTATACTTGTGAATCATCTCCTCAGGTTAGTGGACCCTCTCCCGTGAAAAGGTTGTTTGTTTATTAGAGACAACGAGGAGAGGCGGATCAAATTTTGGAGCCACTGTCGGGGATGTTAGTTTAAAGAATAAATTGTTAACTTGCATAGCTTGTTAGTTGAGTGGTTATTGTTTTTCTTGTATATATTTTTTGTTTTCCGAAGTAGGTATTGCTCGAATTATTGGCATAGTTGAGAACTCCGGCACTACAACTCCAAATTATACTTTTTTTTGTTTTTATTAATTGGGAGAAGATGGAAATGTGGAGAGAAAATATCCAAATACCAAAATTTTGTAGGGTGTGTCACTACGATCACCCTATGGGTTCGTGCTCTTGGTTGAGCGATTATGGTAGGGAAATGGAACTTGCTGTCATACACGACCAATGGAAATGAGAATGGTACCCATACAATGGCTCACCCGATTCAGTTTTGAAATACACTCCCAAATCCTCATGTGAGGAAATACTTGGAGCTTTGACCAATTTTGGTAAAACTAGTGAATCCCTCCATACCCAAGTATTTAGTTGCATTAAGGATTTTGGGATTAAATTCTCTTCGAGTGTGGAGAAAGTAGGTGGGCAAGTGAGTGACTTGATAGGAAAGGTGAGCCAACTAGTGGGAAGATGGAAGATGATGGATGAGGAACCCCTATCACCCCCTCCAATGGATGAACCAAAAAGTAGGCTTTTGAGCATGAAGATGAGTACCATAGGAAGGCTTTTGAGCTCCTCGATCACTGTGAGGTTAGTCCTTCCACTTTTGATACTATTGATCTTATGCCTAAATGTGGAGAATTTTTTTAAAAATTAAGTGCTTCTGGACATAAATCTAGGCATGGATTGGTAGATTAAGCTATTGGTCATTCCTCTTCTCTTATGCAAAATGACCTCCCCCCAAAATGCAATGACCCTAGCACATTCACTATACCTTGCACGATTCAAGAAACATCGAATAAGGATGCTATGATAGATTTAGGGAGCCTCCATTAATGTTCTTCCTTGCTCTCTGTATATATCATTAAAATTGGGGAAATGCATGCCACCAGAGTGATAGTCCAATTGGCTAATCGATCCACCACATGCCCTAAAGGTATTGTGGAGGACGTGATGGTCATTGTGAATGGACTAACTTTCCCGGCTGATTAATCTGTCCTAGGCATGGGAAATGAAAATGAGGCCACCTCTATACTGTTAGGGAGACCCTTTTTTGAAACCTCTAAGGCTAAGATTAATGTGCATACCGGAAAATTAAGCCTAGCGTGGGGTAAAAACTATGTGGAATTTAACATGTATAAGAGTGAGTTTTCTTAATGATGAATCCCCTCCTTATGTGCTTGATCTTTTTGATGATATTGTGCAAGAGACTTTTGAATTTTCTAGGAATGTGTCTTTAGAGAATGATACTCTTAATGATGTATGATTTAGTTCTCTAAATGCCAGCTTAGTTAAGAGTGGGGGGGGGTTTGATCCCCAAATTAAGACCCACATAGAGGCCCTACCCATAAACCTATATGAACTAGTGATCCCCGAAACCTAGCCATCAATAGAGAAACCACCTGCAGTCGAACTTAATCCTTTACCCAAAAATTTTAAGTATGTTTTTTTAGGCGAGGGAGAGACACTACCGGTGATTATTTCTAGTAGACTCACTAGTGACCAACATGGTAGGTTGGTTGAGGTGCTTAGGAAAATCAAGGGAGCCATAGGTTGGACCTTAGCCAATGTTAATACCAAAATTTGTAGTATCTCTGATGTTGAGCCCCTTCAGCCCAATATGCACCTGAACCTACAAGACAGGTAGAGATAGGTTAGGTAGGCAGGCCCAGGGTTGTACCTACTCCGACGATCCTATTAGCCATGGGAGTCATGTAGAGGAGTATCCAAGTGAATAGTAGACTGATTTGGGAAATATTACCTTATGTTTGGTACTCTTCCTTGTTATATGCAATTTGGTGAATGATGGGACTGGAGCCTTCCCATCATTACCCAAGTGTGGTACTTAATTTGTTTCTCTCCCAAGAAGCGACCCTGTTAAACAGACAGCATCCCTGGAGAGTAGGCCTTTTATTTACACTTCTTGATATCTATTGGGCCACTCTGTTTCATACATTATTAGACCCCCAGCAATTGAACTGGCCAGGTAGATAGACCTGCGGGTTAGTGGCTGCATCGGACATCTGCCGTTCACAGCTTCCAGGGAGCAGAGAGCATCCCCGGAAATAAATATTGCGCTTTGGCGCCCCTTCTTTGTTTTCCCATTTTGAATATGCCCGCCAACGTATGGTCTTCTTTATTTAACGCGTCTATCAACGATTATGCTACATGTCCGGATGTCCGCCACGCATCCCATTCTGACAGTTTCCCATACGTTGACTGCGTGATCTTCGATTTGTCCCTAGGCAGTTATCATTACCTTTTTGTCGCCCTGTCTATCGAAGAAATTAACTACCCTTGTCCGCTTTTTATCTTCTTTTCTCTGTCTTCACCCATCCATATTCTCCACCAATTTTCTTTCGTTGTTTCTTTTCTTTGCGATTCTGCTCGCTTGGCTTCCCTGGCTCTCATGCTAATTTTACATCCCTTACAGGTACCATTTCTGCTTTCTCCTTTATTCTTTTCCTCGGTTCATTTACTTTTCATCATGGTTTCCACCATTGGTCCCCCGAAAGTGGACTCGTATTGTGACACCACCAACCAGATTTCCGGGCGGCCATCCGAGTGGTAGAGGTCACCTATAATGTTCAAAATGTCATTTTTAATAATATTCATGAGCATATTCTCCTGCCTGGGGTCAGTCAGACCGTCTTAGATGTGCCCGAGGGGATGGTTGATGTTTACCTCGAGACCCTCGAGCAGTGTTGCCTTAGGTTCCCGCTTTCCCTTTTTTTCCAGGCCACTCTGGCTTTCTACGAACTATGATTAACTGACCTTCCTCCCAACGCTGTTAGAGTTGTCCTAGGTTTCGAGGTTATGTGTAGGGATGATCATGGGTCGGGTCTGGGTTGGGTCTAATAAGACCCATACCAGACCCTAAGAAAATTTAGTTAGACCCAGACCCGACCCGGACCCGTAGTGTCTGAAAATTTTAGACCCATACCCAGACTCGATGGGTCTAAACGGGTCTTGGGTCCAAAACGGGTCCTAAATGGGTCTAATATTCTATTTTGTTTTCTTCACTAAA
>JAULKM010099458.1:0-10866 GCA_032355605.1 Rubia tinctorum
TCGAATTCACTCTTGTAAACTACTATCAAAGAAGGGTAGAAGATTTATCTTCACAACAAGTAGTGAAAGTGTTGAATGGGTTAAATGTTCAATGATAGATAATAGGTTTGGAAGTATAAATCAATTGCACCCAAGATCCCATTATTCGAGTTTAAACTCTTCTTAGTAATTGTTGCTTATTTAGTAGATTTGTATGGTTTGCTAGTTAAACTTGTATTTAAATTGATAACTTAGAAAAACCAAACCAAAAACCCCCCCTTTTACAAGATTTTATATGTATGTATAACTTTATATCTAGTATAGTATTTACCACTATATAAGCAAACACTTAGAAAATTCCTTTGTTTCCCTGGACGACCCCAACTTGCCATTATCTACTTAATTGTAGTTAAGAGAACTTTAGGTTTTAAAATAGTACATTTGATAGGTACGACGATGACCTCCCACCTATCTTTGCAAGTGTTATTCTTGTAGAAGATTTGAAGGAAAATCTATTGAGTATTAGTCAGTTGTGTGATGACAATATGACCATAGAGTTTCTTAAAGACAAATGCATAGTGAAACATGGTGAAGATAAAGTACTCTTTGGGATTTTATCTTCAGACAACTATTACTTTCTGGAACAAGAAGTGAAATGTCTAAGTTCCAAAAAAGATAAATGAACTATGTGGCATAGGAAGCTTAATCATATAAACTACAAAGTCCTTGTGAAAATTTCCAACTTAAAGGAAATACGAGGTATGCCGACACTGACTGGTAAAAAGGAAAATGTATGTGGACCGTGTCAACATGGTAAAAAAAATCGATCACCTCACTAATTAGTTCATTTTATCCCCACGTCGAGAACATTTGAATTAATACACATTGATTTGATGGGTCCAGTCAATACACTTAGTGTGAACGACAAGAATTATACCTTTGGTTGTATTGAATTTTTTTAAAGATACACTTAGGTGTTGTTTCTTAAAGAAAATCTGATACTGTGGATGTTTTCAAAAGTTTGGTGATCAAATTACAGATGGAGAAAGGAAGTCCAGGTGGAAAATTATCAAAATTCATAGTTATCACGGTTGGAAATTCGAGAACTCCTAGTTTAATAATTTTTGTGATGAACTCAGCATTCACATGAATTGTCCGCACCAATCACCCCTCAGTAGAATGGCATTGTGGAAAGAAAGAAGAGGACTCTATAGGAAATGAGTCGAGTCATGCTTGCATAGAAAGGAAATCATAAGAAGTACTGGGCAGACGCCTTCAATACAACTTGTTAAAATATAAACCAAGTTTACTTCCTTCCATTCACAAGAAATATGTGATATGAAATCCAAAAGGACGGGAAGTCAAATGTCTCATATTTTCATGTTTTTTGGAGCAAGTGTTATTGTCTAAGAGATAGAAAAGAACTAGCAAAGTTTGAAAGCCTCAGTGATGTTGGAATTTTTCTTGAATATTCTGTGAACAACCACGCTTATAGAGTGCACAATATTCGTACAAATACTATAGGAATATATTAGTCTCATCATAGATGATTCGGAAGAAGATGTTGAACCAGATTCAGACCATGTTCCAACAGAGAACAACCCGCCTAACCAGCAAGACCATGTTAGAACATACGATCATTCAAAAAGGTTTGTTGAACTCGATGAAGACCAATATGTTGGAATATCCACTCCCACTGCAACATCCTATGTTTCAACACAGTTACAACCTAATCGCAATACCAAGAGAACTCGTACAATCCCTCAGAAATGCAAGAAGGACTTGGCAAATTCAAACGCTGTAATGTATGACATCTCACACCTCAACTTTAAGTTGTAAATTTTATTGTCATGAAATGGATCTTCAAGAACAAGTTTAATGCAGATTGCCATTCGGGTGAAGGAGTTGATTTTGATGAGACATTCGCACTAGTTTCTCAAGTTAGAATCTATTCGGATTTTACTTGCTATTGATTACACTATGAATTTTACGTTGTACCCGATGGATGTAAAAAGTCATTTCCTAAATAACATAGTTAATTAATAAGTGTACGTCGAATAACCTAAAGGATTTGAGGGACCCCACTTTCCACATCACGTGTATCGACTAGAGAAGCTTTGTTTGGACTAAAACAAGCACCAAGAGCGTGATATGAGTGACTCGCTGCCTTTCTTATTTAAAAATGTTATCATTTAGGGAGAGTGAGTCACACTTTGTTCGTCTTTAAAAAATCATCAAATATTTTGATAGCTCAAATTTATGTTCATGATATTGTATTTAGATCTTCTACTTCATCATCTAGGGTACATGATTTTGTAACTTTGATGCAGGCTGAATTTGAGATAAGTGTGGTTGGAGAACTCACCTTTTTTAGGACTTCAAGTTAAACAAGAAAAGAGTGGCATATTTATAAGTCAAAGTAATTTTGCATTGAATTCGGTAAAGCGGTTTATTCTGAGTGATTCTCGAACTATACAAACACCAATGGGGGCTACTAATAAATTGGTAAATGATGATAAAGGAGTTGGAGTTGATTATACATTGTACAAGACTATGATTGGGAGTTTACTGTATCTCATAGCATGTCGGCCAGATATATATTTAGCATAGGAGGTGTGCAAGATTCCAGGCTGATCCTAAGTAATCTCACTTGGCTGCAGTCAAAAGGGTACTTCAATATATTAGTGGGACTTATAAGTATGGAATATGGTATTCTAAAAATCATGACTCTCTTCTATTGGTTATAGTGATTCTGATTGGGCTGGTAATGCAGATGATTATAAAAGCACCACTGGTGGATGTTTCTTTATTGGTACGAATATGGTATCTTGGTATAGTAAGAAACAAATTTTGATCTCTTTATCAACCGATGAAGCTAAGTTTCTTGCTACTGGAAGTTGTTGTGAACAGTTATTGTGGATGAAACGAATGTTGAATGATTATGGAATTAAAGAAGGGCTTCTAAAAGAGTTATGTGACAACAAAACTCTAATTGATGTATCAAAAAATCAAGTTCGCCATTCTCGAACAAAGCTCATTGATATAAGGCATCATTTTATTTGGAATCTTATTGAAAGGAAGGAAGTAGTGGTTGCTTATGTTTCAACATAAAAAATATTGCAGATATATTTACAAAGCCTTTGGATTCTGTAACTTTTGAGCTCCTCGGACAACACTTACATGTGTCTCAAATTTGAGGTATTTTTTTCTCAAGCTTCGTGCGATTTTATTCTTATATATATCAGAAAAAAAAATAAAAAAGGAGAAAATGAACAAAAAATATTGAAGAAGTGTGCATATTGGAAGTTGGAGTCTTCCTGGGCATATTGTGATATGATGGCTAGAAGGTGAAAAGAGATAATCATTGACTTGGAAAGAGAAAAAATAAGGGTGCACTTATAGAGAAAAAGGAAAGTAAATATTTTTAATTTTTTACCTTTCCATATTCCTTCTCATTCCTTATTTCCACAACTACCTCTCTCTATTGTCTCACACTTCTGAAATTTGGTGGATATTTAGCTCGGATTTTTTGTGATATAACCCTATGGCAAGGAGTTTGAAAAGGTTTATAAGTCTTAAAGTTAAAGGAATCTCTCAAAACAATTTTACCGAGACCTACGACCTATATTCGACAAGCAGAAGAGCAAGGATTTCAAGAATCTATTTTGCAAGTTTGACAAGGAATTCAAGTTTTTTGAGAGCTCAATGTACCCGTGATGACATTCAGGAACCAGGAGCAGAGGTGGTATCCTTAATACAGTCGGAATATGCTCAACTGCTAACAACTAAGTTTTACAAACACAAGTCTATTATATTCAATGGCAGTTGTTAAAATCTCTTGATCATTGTATATAATGGTACATGAAGAATGATAAGGTGGTAGATTTAAGACCTTATAAGTCATCTTCAAGTTGGAATTATTGGGGACATTAAGTATATGGGGGACTTTAACCCAAGGCTTACAGAGGCGACTTGTATAATGCATGAGGATAAAAATGTATGTGTGCTTATAATAGAGCATATAGACCTAGAAAGTTTAGGCTAAGGAGGATAGATAGTTGGCCTGCTAGGTTTAAGACTGTGAAGTCCTTTGATTATTGGGCAATTCATAAGTTTGATCTGGAGTTTCCTAAGAAGAATGAGAGACTAAGAAAAATTCCTTACTAGTGTGAGAAAGGGAGATTAAAGGTAGTTCTATCGAACCAGAGAAAGCACAAACAAGGTGCCTTCTTTGGATGTGCCTTTGATCCCCCTCGATCAAAGGTGGTTCTAAGAACCGCTTTGAAATGAACCCATAGAAGGCGGTTATTTTTCGCCATCCTTCTGACAGTGGAACTGCATTTAAATTTCTTTTGGAACCTCTATGCTTTCATCGGCCAGGCATGTCATTTCTGATATCCGAAGCAATAATGGTTCTGGTACGTGAAGTAATGTCATTGCAGATGTAATAGTTTCCAAATTGGGTCCAAAATCTGGTCAAAACCTGGTTTTTTAGTATATAATGCGTCATTCATTAATTAGTATTAACGAGTAAGAAATTAGCATTGGCTATTACAGTTCTGAGCTCGGAAACTGATTGAACCCACTGCTATTATTTCCATTTCCAGTCTCGGAATCCATTCCATTTTCTAATTAGGTCCAATTTTGGGTATGAACATGGTTTATTGATTGGGTGGAATGATTTTTACTTATGTGTTTGTAAATGTACCCGTCTCTATTGTTTCTGAGTTTGGAAAATTTAAATCGGCCCTTAGGATTTGGACGGGACTTATTTCCAAACTCGTAAGGCAATTCGGCTGCAATGGCTATATATAATATTCTATACTAAACCCGGCCAAAATAGCCAAAAACGGAGAGATGATGTTTCCAAAAAATTACTAATACATTCGTAGAGTTTACAAAAATGTATAAACATTTCTACATTACTAATCATCTATACATAAGAATAAAAATCACGTAGATTCTATTCCGCACATAACATCTGAACATTAGAAACTTCTAACACTACAAATGCTAATCTATAGACAAACACTACAACTTCTAAACATTATAGTTTCGACAAGAATTTATAGAAAATGCTAATCAAGCAACAATTTATAGAGAGGAATAGAAATTATTCAAATTCTATTCCGCAAAATACGTCCCATGAGTTTTAAGATATGTTTCATATTACCATGTTTTGTTTTCCAAGAGTTAAGGATTGGACATTTATTAGATGCCTTGCCAAATAATTTCTTGCTGTGTTGATGTCATCCTGTGAATACGTCTTGTATTCATTTGGAAATATATGTGGACATTACAATGTAATAAAATAGTTTCATGTAGGTTAGTAGTTTATCCTAGTGAATAAAATGTAATAAAATAAGATGAACTTCATACTTACTTTATGGATCTCTAGGTAATCCAACCAGACATCTTTAATGAATTCGGCTACGTATAACATTGTGTTACCCACACTCCTATGTTTTCCTTGTTTCTTGAACTAATTAATGTGATTGAAAATAAGTTTGTATAAATGAAATTGAATTAATTTAGTAAGTGACGATTTTAGTAATTAAAACCTTGATTTGGACTACGTGTATGTCATTTTATCGATTAGGCTACTTGAAGGGTATCTCCATAATATCTACAAGTGCAGGTGAAGGTTGAAAGTGCAATGGATCCATCCAATACACACGCTTAATATCTGGAACAATGAAAATCAATCTCCAATGATCCCTACACATAACCTTTATATAAGTATGCATGAATATGTAAGTATGAAGAATAGTTTAAAACACTAGTGTAGGATCGATCGATTAAAGGCGGTTTTTATGGACCAAAGAAGTCACTTTGAATGCTACTTATCTGGTAGTGACTTTGATCTTCCACGATCAAAGGTGGTTCTACGAACCTCCTTTAAAATGTATGTACGAAGGTAGTTATTTGTCGTCTTTGTCCGCCATGAATAACCGATTTTAAATGCATTTCAAACTCGAAAGTCCGTTATTCTAGTCAGCCGATGTTGACGGTTCATGATATGAATCTCCTTGCGAACACTCTGGATTGCGGAATTTTAGATCTTGACAACACGAGGGATCTCGCCCAACCTAGTGTTTCGCACAAAATTCAAGAGTCTAGCCCTCGAGGTACTCTCAATCGAACCATGCTCCCTAACTAGCCCACATGATTAGTTTACAAGGTTATTAATACTTAATTAACCTGCAGGATTAGGCAACAATGATGACGCTCACAAGCAATAAGTACAACATGAAAATTATAGACATATGATTGATAAAAGGTGTAAAATTTCGTTAGACAAGCCCCCCTATTTACAGGGTATATCTCGGCCATAAACCTTAATCACAACAGGAAACTGAATCGACTTATGGCTGCTTTAAAAAGCTAAAACAATTTCTAACTAAAATACCTAAAATAAATGGTAACATATGGTAATCTGGTCAAAATTCTTCAAGAAGTAACCTTGAATAATATTACCCTATCTAATCTTACCAAATATAAGTCTAATAAGAATAAACTGACTATTCTAAATCCTAATGAACTGTATTTCAAAATTCAGCTCTTCAAAGCCCACATGGCTGAGCTATTAGTCAAATAAAGCCAAAATGAAATTATTTTAGAATATTTTACAAAGATCACACTACCTTGTTAAAAACCCAATGGGAATAAATAGTATAGTGTTCCTCACGACTTTTTTAGTTAATCGACAAGCATGAATAATTAATCCAAGCCTAGCTGACTTATTCTTGAACTATTCATCATGAAGTTGATCCATCAAAGCATTCAATGCCGCATGTTTAAGCTTTTTTTCGGACCTTGTCATCGGTCCAGCCATCTCACTTAGAGGATCCCGAACATAACCCTTGAATGTTTGATCAAGTCATGGAATGTCTTCATTTATGGTGGTAGTCATCTCGGCATCTCCATCATTCCCTTTGTGGTTGAAAGGTTTCGCCCTCGAAACTGAATCGTCATCAAAGGTAAATGGAGATAAATCTATGTAGTACTAACACCATAATTGCATGGTAGATAAATCTTGTAAGCATTATCATTCACATGCTCCAACACTTTAAAATGACCATCACCATGCGGACTTAGTTTAGATTTTCAAGCATTCAAAAACATCTCCTTCTGCAAATGTAACCAAACCCAGTCACCCTCTTGAAACCTCATAGGCATGCGCCCCCTGATTAGCTTTTTCAGTATTCTGAGCATTTGTCCTTTCAATCTTTAATTGAACCTTCTCATGCAATCGCTTCATAAAATCTGCCATCCTTTCTCATTCCAAATTTCTCACCTGTTTATAATTCAAAGGAAGTAAATTAAGAGGTGTATTTGGTAAAAATCCATAAACAATCTCAAATAGAGGTAAAGAAGTAGTAGAATGAACGGTACGATTGTAATAAAACTCTGCAATTGGAATGCACGCTTCCCAATTCTTCAAAAAAAATCTAAACTAGGGCGCGTAGAAGCACTCCCAATGTGCGATTGGTGGCCTCTATCTGCCCATCAGTTTGTGGATAACTTTCCTTAGAAAATAGCAATTTCATCCCTAGGTTGCGCCACAAGGTATTCCAAAATTAGGAAAAATTTTGGCATCTCTGCCTAATACTATGGATCCAAGAATGCCATGTAGTTGGATGACTTACTTAAAAAATAAATCCACGCCAATTTTTGCGTCATTTGTATTCCTACAAGGAATAAAATGTGTCATCTTCGAAAATCAATCAACAACCACAAAGATAGAATCATTACCTTCTTGGGATCGTGGTAATCCGAGAACAAAATCCATGGAAATATCAACCCAAGGATGTGTAGGAACAATTAAACGAGTATATAAACCACGAGGCTTAGTTTTTGACTTCGCCTTCAAGCAATCAATACAATTCCTACAAATCCTATCAATGGAAAGTGCCATTTTTGGCTAAAAGAAGTGTTCTCGCAACAAATTATAAGTTTTTAATGCACCAAAATGTCCCATTAAACCACCCGAATGAACTTCTCTAACAAGTAATTCATGCATAGATGATTGAGGAACACATAACATATTATTCATAAATAAGAAACCATCATGGCGAAAAACGTATCATAAGCACCGTTTTCACATGCAGCATAAACAGATGAAAAATCAGGATCAGTAGCATATAGTTCTTGCACGAATGAAAACACTAACATAATGCATTACAATCGTGTAAGTAAAACATGTCTATGACTCAAAGCATCAGCAACAACATTTTCAATACCGTTCTTGTTCGCAACACATAAGGAAAAGATTAAAAAAAACTAGACCATTTAGCATGACGCTTATTCAACTGCATCAGACTCTTCAAATATTTCAACGAATCATGATCATTATGAATAATGAATTCTTTATGCAATAAATAATGTTTCCAAGTTTCTAATGCATGCACAATTGTATTGAATTTTTTATCATAAACAGGATAGTTCAGAGAACCACCATTTAGCTTTCATTAAAGTAAGCTATAGGTTGATTGTCTTGCATCAAAATAGCACCAATACCAAGACCAAAAGCATTGTAATGAATCTCAAAAGTACCATTAAAATCAGGTGAAGCAAGCACGGGAGCATTATATAATCGTACTTTCAATTCATTGAATGCATTCTCTTGAGCATCTCCCCAAACAAGTTTTACATCCTCTGTAACTAGTTCATTCAAAGGTGCAGCAATGGATGAAAAATCACGCACAAACTTTCTATAAAAAAATAGCTAAGCCATGAAAGAAATTTACCTGATTAGCATTGGTAGGTCTCAGTTAGGTCTTAATGGCCTCAATTTTTGTTTCTTCGACTTTTATGCCTTCCTTAGGGACCATAAAACCGAGAAATGCTACTGCTGAAGCACAAAAAGTACACTCTTTGATGTTTTCATACTAATTAGACTCACATAGCACAAGTAAAACTGATTTCACATGCTTAATATACTCATTAGTCGACTTAGAATAGATCAAAATATCATCAAAGTAAACCACAAAATATTTACCAATAAACTTTCTCCAGACATGATTCATCAACCGCATAAAAGTCCTAGGTACGGTGGTTAATCCGAAAGGCAAAAACATACATTCATATAGCCCAAACTTAGTTTTAAATACAGTTTTCCATTCACCCCCTCCCTAATTCGAATATGATGATAACCCAGAGTCAGATTAATTTTAGTATATGTCACATATCCATTCAAATCTTCAAGCATATCATCTAAACAAGGGATAGAATGACGATAATTAATAGTAATATTGTTAATAACATGACAATCAATACACATTCTCCAAGTTTTATCTTTCTTAGGAGCTAAAATGATGGGAACAACACAAGGACATAATGATTCGTGCACATAACCTTTTTGAAGTAAATCCTTGACTTGTCGTTATATTTCCTTTGTCTCCTCAGGGTTTGCATTATAAGCTGGTCGATTAGGTATAACCGAACCCGAAATTAACTCAATCACAACGGTAGTAATCTATGTGTTAAGGCACATACTCAAATTCCAACAACATCTCAGAAAATCGTGGAAGAACATGCACAGGTATATCTTCATTTGCGAAGTAACTCTCTTTAAGATGTAAAATTAATACAAGCGAATGATTAGAAAAAAGCACGATTCACGTCCCAAATAGATGCATAAAATTATTTTCTAGATTCAATTGGCAATTCATGTTTCATCATAAAAATTGATGGCCTAAGATGTGAAGATAAAAACTTTCGCGATTTTTCAGAATCACTCGGAATCTTACTTGACTTACCTGGATACGGAACACCAATATTTAGGTCGAAATTTTTAGGGTTTTTTCCTCCATTTTTACTCCTTTGGCTGATCTCCTTCAAACCCTGGCTAGGGCTTTGTTCTGCCACTTCTAGTTCAGTTGCAAACTTTTCTTTATCGATTTTCATGCGCCTTTGAGCCTCAATAACTTCCACTGGTGACAATGGAGTTAATGTATACCTTTTTTTATTATTAATCACAGTAATCTTGTTAGTATAATCATCATGCATAGATTTACGACCAAATTTCCATGGTCTCCCTAACAAGATATGACTAGCCTCAATAGGTATGATATCACATAAGATAGAATCATGATATTTTTCTATCTTAAAGTTAACCATGCATTGTTTATTAACCTTAATCTCACCACTAACATTTAACCAAACGAGTTTATAAGGTGATGGATAAATAGAAACAAGCAACGCCAATGATTAAACAAGAAGATTGGAAATAGTATTAGCACAAGATCCTCCATCTATAATATGTAAATAGTGCTTGTGTTTCACAAGGAAACGAGTATGAAATATATTAATTCTTTGTACGTGAGTTTCATCCACTTCAGAGTTCAAAGCTCTCGATGTTACGAAGTTACCTTGTGTTTCCTGACATTGTTCACCTTGATCATTTATGATGATCTCTTCCTCTACATGTTCCTCTCCATCCTCATAGAGAAGTGGCATATAATCATATTCATCTTTTTCATCACCTTTTTCAATGGTGGCTAACACTCGAGCATGGGGAAAATTACTACGAACATATCCTCTTTCTTTACAATGAAAACAAGTAGGAGTGTTAACTGAAACTAAATTTTATGAAGAGACGGGGGTCTTACCCTAATTTCTTGAAGATTGTTAGTTTGAATCATGTGGTGCCGATATTCTATCATTGGAATTGTAAGTGGAATTGGAGTAGGTCTAGACCGACCCTATGCCTCCCATTGGCGCCTCTAACCTCAGCCCAAACTAGGGTTTCCTGAGTCAAACCCTAATCTTTGACTGGGAAAACCGAATTGTTGCTTCTTTGGCCGCATAGTTGGGAGGTCGTCGCCGTACCTCTCAAAGATACTATTTTTAAGCCCAATATGCTCACTAAATACAACTAAGTAG
>JAULKM010099459.1:0-10866 GCA_032355605.1 Rubia tinctorum
GTATATAGATACAAATATCATTATGTGAGATATCATTGGATTCCCTACATGATGTATTTTCTAAACATCAAATTTTAGTACACCATTATTATACAGAAATAAAGTTATCGTTGGTCAAACATGATATGAGAAAGTTGACCAAAAAGTGTGCAGTTTGAACTGGGACGGGGGAGTAATGTATAACTAAATTAAGTTATATTATATCAAAGTAAATCTATGCTAAAATGAATCAAACTGAACTGAAATGCAGATAATCTCCGAAAAACATGGCTACAATTTCTTCTTTTCCCAATTACATATTTCAATGACTTTGGGATAATCTTAAATTCAAAATCTTCAATTCGAAATCTTCAATGATAGTAATTATTGCTTACACCCTGTGAATAATTACCAGATAGGCATTCCATCTCTCAGATTACATGACCATCCTCTTTAGAACTGGTTACTGTTGCTTTTTCTTGACATTTGCAGGTACAAGCAGCATCCAGGTTACAACTTCAGTCCTCAAGCAATTAGGACAAAGGGAGATACAGATCACCCACATCTAGATCACAGAAATTTTTAATCTTCATTTTGCACCATATCTGGATGCTTTTGAATAGGTTCAGGGTTTGCGGTTTCATTGGGTGTCTAGCATATATTTTAGTGTTTTTAAAGTCATTTTGCTTATTGATCTCTTGTATAGAAATATAGTAATTGCTATAAATGAAAACAAACATTAAATCATCTTATTTGTATTAGTTATAATAAAATTTAAGAGTTGTGCATTCTAAAGAAAAAAAGACTCTGTCTTGAGTGTTGGTTCATGTTAGACTAAACCCCAATTTCGATACTTTACAAATGACTGAATGATTCTTTTAGTCCTCTACTTTTCAAAATATTTTTTTGATACCTTACAAATAACTGAATTATTATTTTTAGTCCTATACTCTTTAAATGCTTTTTTTGTACCTTACAAATGACCAAATGATTTTTAGTCCTCTACTTTTCAAAATACATTTTTGGTACCTTGCACTTGTTTCTAAAAAAAGATTTAAGCTCATTTAACGTATTGGTCCGTTAAAAAGAGGGTAAAGATGAAAAAACACATACCGACTAAGTTAAAACCGTATTTAATTTCCTTGCCTCATTTTTCCTCTAGTGTGGATTTTGACTTTCCTCCGGACGAAATAGCCCTCGAAAACTAAACTGTAACAAATTTCGGGAAGTAAAAGGAAAGGGGGCAGAAGACATAGAAACTCGACCGAATATGAAGATGAATCTTCCCGCGGTGAAACAGTCAAGTCCGTGTCTTGCGCAGTGTGTTCAACAGAGGTTGGAGTTATCGATGAAGAAGAGGTGTATAATCTGTTTAACGTTCTTCCAAGCTGGTCTTGATCACTGCTAGAATATTCATAATCCAAGATCTGGTCACCTATTGTTTCGTACATTCCATAAACATGTCTCTAGTATCAAGTTGAGATTAATTTTTTGTCTCAATTTCCAACCAAAATCTCACAGCATTACCCTGCCTTTCTTAGATTAGGTTTTCTTTTCTTGGCACCCGTAGTCCCTATTGAGCATGATAGTGTTATGTAATAGACTAAACCCCAATATTGGTACCTTACAAATGACTTAATGATTATTTTAATCCTCTACTTTTCAAAATGCTATTTTTGATAACTTACAAATAACTAAATTATTGTTTTAGTCCTCTACTTGTTTAAATGCTTTTTTTGGTACCTTACAAATGACCGAATGATTTATTAGTCCTCTACTTTTCAAAATACTTTTTTTGGTACCTTACACTTGTTTTTTTTAAATGTAAGCTCATTTAACATATTGGTCCGTTAAGAAGAGGGGTAAAGATGAAAAAAACACATATTGACTAAGTTAAACCGTATTTAATTTCCTTGCCTCATTTTTCCTATGTAGTATGGCTTTTGACTTTCCTCCCGACGAAATAGCCCTCGAAAATTAAACTGTAACAAATTTCGGGAATTAAAAGGAAAGGGGGCAGAAGACCTAGAAACTCGACCAAATATGAAGATGAATATTCCCTCGGTGAAACAGTCAACCCCGTGTCTTGCGCAGTGTGTTCAACAGAGGTAGGAGTTATCGATGAAGAATAGGTGTATCATTTGTTTAACGTTCTTCCAAGTTGGTCTTGATCACTGCTAGAATATTCATAATCCAAGATCTGGTCACTTATTGTTTCGTACATTCCATAAACATGTCTCTAGTATCAAGTTAATATTAAATTTCTGTCTCCATTTCCAACCGAAATCTCACAGTATTACCCTGCGTTTCTTAGATTGGGTTTTCTTTTCTTGGCACCTGTGGTCCCTATTGAGCATGATAATATTATGTAATGGACTAAACCCAATTTTGGTACCTTACAAATGACTGAATGATTCTTTTAGTCCTATACTTTTCAAAATGCTATTTTGATACCTTACAAATAACTGAAATATTTTTTTAGTCCTCTATTTTTAAAATATTTTTTGGTACCTTAATGACTGAATGAGTTTTTAGTCCTCTACTTTTCAAAATACTTTTTTTAGTACCTTACACTTGTTTTTAAAAAAAATTTAAGCTCATTTAACGTATTGGTCCGTTAAGAAGAGGGGTAAAGATGAAAAAACACATATTGACTAAGTTAAAACCGTATTTAATTTCCTTTCCCCATTTTCCTATGTAGTATGGCTTTTGACTTTCCTCCCAACAAAATAGCCCTCGAAAATTAAACTGTAACAAATTTTGGGAAGTAAAAGGAAAGGGGGCAGAAGACCTAGAAACTCGACCGAATATGAAGATGAATCGTCCCGCTGTGAAACAGTCAAGCCAGTGTCTTGTGCAGTGTGTTCAACAGAGCTAGGAGTTATCGATGAAGAAGAGGTGTATCATTTGTTTAACGTTCTTCCAAGCTGGTCTTGATCCATGCTAGAATATTCATAATCCAAGATCTGGTCACCTATGGTTTCGTACATTCCATAAACATGTCTCTAGTACCAAGTTAAGATTAATTTTTTGTCTCCATTTCCAACTGAAATCTCACAGCATTACCCTGCGTTTCTTAGATTAGGTTTTCTTTTCTTGGCACCCGTGGTCCCTATTGAGCATGATAGTGTTGTGTAATAATAATTTAATATGGTGAGAATGTGCAGGGTATAACTCCAAAAAATGTGAGAATGAATGAAGTCGGGGAGGGGCAGACATATGGCCCCTTTCACACTGAAATTTGTTACAGTTTTCTTTGTGGATCAAAGTCAAAAAAGCCATGCGACAAAGGAAAAATGAGACAAGAAAATTAAATAGGGTTTTAACTTAGTCAATGCGTGTTTTTACATCTTTACCCACATTCTTAACGTGCCAATACATTAAGTGGGCTTAAATTTAAAAAAAAAAAAGTGTAAGGTACCAAAAAAAGTATTTTGAAAAATAGGGACTAAAAAATCATTCTGTCATTTGTAAGGTACCAAAAAAAGCATTTTGAAAAATAGATGACTAAAAAAATCATTCAATTATTTGTAAGATACCAAAAAAAATATTTTGAAAAGTAGAGGACTGAAAGAATCATCCAGTCATCTGTAAAGTAAAAAAATTGGGGCTTGGTCTTTCTTTTTCTTCAATTTAACTACCATTTAATTAAATTATTTTTAGTATGTTGAATTTAGTTTTATTTGAAGCTATCATTATTTTTTATTTTTTCAATTTTTTTAGTTTACTGTATCGACCGTAAATTTTAATTTTAGATCACCTAACGATAAGATCATAATAAATCTTGTTCCTATAATTTTTATACTTAAATTGTGATTTTTTATATTTTGAAATATGATAATCTCATCGTAATTGGTGGATACAAACATCAAATCATTATATTATTTTATATTAATTATAAAATAATTCAATCTAGTAATTATGCATTATAAAAGAAGCCTATGCATATTGACATAGGTCTACCATTAAGGTGATATAACTAAAAAAAATCAATTGAAAAGGTTAAGGTTTTTTACACTCCTAACACTAATTTTTGGGTGAAAGTGTCAATATAACCCTGCAAAATAAGAAAGTGTCAAAATAACCCAAAGTTTATGACAAATTGTGTAGTTATAACTTTTTATACTATTTTCCGGCGTTGATTAAACAAACAAGGCGTTGACCGAACTTGAAAGGTCTAAAATACTCCCGCCCAATAAACTAAATTTCTTTTCCCATTTTACCCATATATATGTTATAAACCACATGCCGCCACCACCCCCGCCACTGCCACCTCCCCACCATCTCGCCACCACCCACCACCATCTTCGATCCATCTCTATCTCCATTCTCCACCTTAAACCCTAAATCGTTGCCACTCACTAGCCACCAAATCTCCTCTCTCGCCAGCCACCAAGTCTCCACTCTCACCAGCCATCAACACCACAATCATGCACATACCCTAAACCACTTCCATCACTACGACCTCCCCCAGCCACCACTTCGCCTCCTGCCGCCAACCACCAACACCTAAATCCTCCACACATCCGTAAAAAAACTGCCCCAAATTCCCAAATCAAATTCAAATCAACTCACCCAAATCCAAAATCAACAAAAAGTAATCTATAACGGAGGAAGAAGAAGAATACCGAAAAAGCAGGTGAAATTTCTAGAAGCCGCAATCGTCAATGAGGAAGGAGAACATCGACGATGAGGAATGAGAACCGAAAATCGTAGGTGATGAGGAAGGAGTTCGGTCCTCGACAGTGATAAGGAAGGAGAACCAGGAAATGAGCGGCTTCGGGAGAAAATCGGTGAACTCCGGAAATAAGAAGATCACTTTATGGATGATGATTCGAAATAACACCGCCGCCGCCACCCGTGAGCAAATCAATGTAAATCCATTTTTTGGTTAATTAAGCGACTACGCGAGTCTTGACGGTAAGAAAAAAGAAGAATTGGGAGAAAAATAAGAGCATTTATGTCTTTTCCATTTTTTAATCGAGGGTTAAAATAGTCATTTCCTTGAATCCAACCAAACTTCCCATGGACAAACGAAGCCAACGACACCTAAGGTTGGGCTAGATTGACACATACAACAATACGTTAGGATTATTTTGGTATTTTATAATTTTGTAGAGTTATAATGACACTTTCGGCATAAATATATGTTATTTTTGCTAGGAAAATTAAACCCCTTGCGCAGATCAAGATGACAGATAAAGAAAACAAGAAACAGAACACATATCTTAACGCGGCTCACCAAACATGTTGGCTACCTCCACAAAGAGAAACAAATTAATAATATTGCCCAAATGAGCCAGACATATTACAAATGTCAGGCAATACGTCACGCGGGACCACTTGACCCAGATTACATAAACGGAAGGGTGATTTGAAGATCAGAACAAATGTTTGCAAAACTCACCCATAACAATTCTAACTCTCCCTCTATTTATAAGAATTCAAGTTTTGGTGAAAATTCTTCAAATTTATAAATATAGCTTTTGGGATTCCTGATTAATGAACCATCTATTGAGTTGCCCATTCACGAATGAAAACTCTTCAACTCTTATTAATTAGCCTTTTGGAATTTGGAGGGATACCTAACAATTCTCCTCGTTTCAAAATCCAAAACCAAATAAGAGCTAGATGTAGATGGACGAATATTGTAGATGCACAACAATTTTGCCTGACGTACCAGATGCACGGTGGTCGTGTCAGATGTACCAGACAGCTACAGATGCATGAGAGAAGTGCCAAACAGGAATACCAAAGTAACCAGATACCACCAATCACAATAAATCCAACTGAGAAAGGATTTACCAGAACATAACTGCAACAAGCTCAACCGAGAAGGAACTTGTTTAACACAGCAACTCGGGAATCCCCGTGGAGACGATAGAAACATACTTCATCTCCAGACTCGCCAACATCAGGAATGGATACCCAAGCTCATATTTTATTTTTATTTTTTTCTTCTCTTCATCTTGAAACGGAAGCTCGATCAACCAACACTCTGATACCACTTGTTGTATCACCGCCTAACTCTGATATGTTAGGAAATTTAATCCATTTCGCAGAATCAATATAACAAGAAGAAAACGGAAAAAAGAAAGAACATAGATTTAACGTGGTTCAACAATATTTGACTACCTCCACGAACAAAAACATATAAATCTTATTGCCCAAATGGGTTAAAAAGATTAAATGCCAAATATTACGTCATGCATGACAACCAGACCCAGATTACAGATACAGACGGATGATTTGAAAACCAGATCATATGTTTACAAAACTCACCCATAACAAGTCTAACTGTGACTCTATTTATAAGAGCTCAAGTGCATGTGAAGAGTTTTCCAATTTATGAATCTAACTCTTGAAATTTCTAATTAATGAACCATCTCTTGAGTTGCACATTCATGAATGAAAACTCTTCAACTCCTATTAGTTATCCTTTTAGAATTTACCCAACAATTTTAACACTTGACTCAAACGCTAAGTACACCGAGGTTAATCAGGAAACAGTAATTACCGCACCCCTGAAAGGGGGAATTTGTGCTATTTTTGCTGTAGCAAAGAATTTGCACTGCAAAGCCAAAAGAGGGAAAAGAACGCGGCTTCATTAAACCACTCCATGCTTCATAGGACTACACTCCATTCTCTGCTTTTCTTGATCAACCTTCCTCTCACACACCACAAAAAAGGAAAAGAAAAGAAAAGGGATCGTTCTGAAAACTGTTAGGGGAAAAAGAGATTCAGAAACCATGTCTCTGGGCTATGCCGAAAAGCTTTCCTGCATAGAGGATGTGGGCAGCGTTGGAATGACGGAGATTTTCGACCCACCTCATGCTTTGCAGCAGAAGGTGAAATTTTTTGTCTTCATTCTCCACTCATTGCTTCAAAGTTTTGATTTTTCCTGTGTTTGAAGTTCTATTTGAGGCTTGATCATGTGGGTTTTGTTTATTGTCTTTAATGTTTGTGATTGATGGCTTACGTTCATGGAATAAATTTTTTGTGATCAGGGTTATTGTTTTTGGTTTTATGTAAGATTACCTCTTATTCTCCACTCATTTCTACAAAGTTTTGATTTTGTGTGTGTTTGAAGTTCCATTTGAGGATTGATTATGTGGGGTTTTTGTTGATTGTCTGCAATGCATGTGATTGATGGGCTTACTCTCATGGAATAGTTTGCTTGTGATCAGGGTTTGTGTTTTACTTATATGTTTGGTGACATGAATTTGCTCTTGGTTCAATGTAGTTTGTGTGCGAAATTCTGATGTGAAGTTGAGAATTTTTGGTAGGAAAAGTTCTGATGTTTATGCGGTCGGGGAAAATTTCTGGGGTTTGAATGGGGGATCGGAATTTTTTTGGCTTTTATGGTTGTTTACTCCTGTTGTTTCTTTTTGTGGGCAGATTGAAGAACTAGCCCTCTTGATACAACAGGTACTTTTGTTTAATGGTTTATTTGAGTGACTGAATTCTCAGTTCGTTTTGTTGTGCATTGATAGAGTAAGCATCTTGTGGTGTTCACTGGAGCGGGAATATCCACTTCTTGCGGCATTCCGGACTTTCGTGGCCCCAAGGGAATTTGGACTCTTAAGGTAATATCTGATAATGATCATTTATATTCTTATATAGATTGTTGTTGATGAACGTGGTATTAGGCCAGACAGAGGGTCAAGTTTAGGTTGTTATTGTAAACCATTGCAATCGGTTTAGCCTTGCATGATGGTGCATTTCTATAGTCGTTAAACCTTAGACAGCTTAGGTGGTTTCAATGATGGTAAAATATCTCGCATGATCGCATCAGTTTTGGAGTAATAGAGACCAGTGAAGAAATAACAGAAAAAGAAGGCACGGCGAGTGTTAGAACTGATGCGTGATTAAACAATGAAACCGCCTGAGGATGAGCTTAGATACCATGGGGATTGCTGACTTCATTCGCATCTTTTGTACAGATGCAGCTAGAAATAAGCATTTAGGAAACAGTTCTGTCGTTCCATAAAACTATAGAAACTTTTCCTAGGTAATCGCATGATAATTGTTGCTAAAATTATTCGCCACTGTCTGTGACAACTGGCACTAATCTTGTAAAGTGACATGTAAACGGGTACACTCTTTTAACTTAGCAACTAGTGTTTCACGTTTTTTGTCCGAGAAGAGTAACATGATCTCTTCATGTCTTAAAGTGAATTTTCTTTTTCCTTGTTAACACACAGTGTGAAGGCAAACCCATTCCAGAAACAGCCCTGCCATTTCATCGAGCAATGCCTGGCCTAACCCATATGGCTTTGGTTGCACTGGAAAGGGCTGGAATTCTTAAGTTTGTAATCAGCCAGGTAACTACTTATTGGTTCCTTGTTATAAGGCGCAGTTCATTCATTTTGTGTGACTTGTTACTTGCCATAACACTGCATGATTGATATCCGTAATGAATAAGGCTGATTCCAAGTTTCAAAGTCTCACATTCCAAAAAGAATAAGGATTTACTTATAATTGTGATCAGAGTGTGTATAAAATAAATGCATACTCGTAGATGTATACTTTGGCATGTCAATGTTCATTGACCTTATCACATTTTTTAAAACTTGTCTTTCATTCTATTACAGTATTACTAATTCACTTTTTTTTTGGTAATGTCAGAACATTGATGGGCTTCATATCCGGTCTGGAATTCCAAGGAAAAAACTTTCTGAATTACATGGCAATGCCTTCAAGGAGACCTGTCCTTTGTGTGGGAAAGAGTAAGAACTCTGTATTCGATGGGATATGTATATTTAACTAGAAGTTTAATTCTTATAGGATTTCCTTAATGATTGCTCCAACGAGTCTTGGTAACAAAATAACTTGTTTGGGCAAATTTTGTCCTGTTAGAGATGAGTAGAAATTGAGCTGGTGAATGTTTCCTTTCAAGGTATTTGAGAGATTTTGAAATTGAAACTATTGGATTGAAGTCAACCCGTCGGCGTTGCTCCAATGCTCCATGTAGGTCTAAACTCAGGGATACAGTTCTTGACTGGGAGGTAGTTTTTATTAATTTGGTTAACACATTTGGCATAATGCTCCTTAAGGTCACTTACTCTTCTTTCCGTCTTTCACGACTTCACAGGATGCTTTGCCCCCCAAAGAACTGAATCCAGCAGAGCAGCACTGCAAATTGGCTGATGTAGTATTATGTTTAGGGACAAGGTGATCTTATTACTTGATCTACAATCTCGACTAAAACATTTCAATCACATAACATGTAGTTTGTATCGTAGCTCTTTGAACCAACATTGCATGTGAGAAATCAGCGAAGTGGATCTTCTGTTTTTTTCTAGATACATACAACAAGTAAAGCAGGTTTTATGTCACATTGATTCAAACATAAACAGTCAGGAGGCTTCTGCCTTTTGCAGTTTGCAGATTACTCCTGCTTGTAATATACCTTTCAAGTGTCTTCACAATGAGGGAAAGGTTGTTATTCTGAATCTTCAGGTGTGTTCTGTTATTTCTACAGTGCCGGTGACTTTCTAAAGCATAACTATGTTGTTATAGTCTGCAACTTATAGTGATCATCTTTTATTATTTGTTTGTACAGAAAACTCCAAAGGACAAGAAAGCATCTTTGGTGATCCATGGTTTAGCGGATAAGGTACCTCCCAAAATATTTGTAATCTGCCGAATGCCTTTTCTTAAGTATGGTTCATTATCTCAGTAGTCAAGTCTTTGTCTTATTCCCTTGAGAGTAGATAAGTGTCTATAACATTTCTCTTAGCGACACGGTGAGCTCGACTATGAATTTTCTTGACAGATGAATTTACATTTATTTCGCCTTTATCCAAAGTTCCTCACAAAATGCTTCCAACAGGTTATGGAAGGAGTCATGGATGTACTTAATTTACAGATCCCTCCTTTTGTGAGGATTGATCTTCTCCAAACAGTATTAACTAAGGGTTTAAGTTTAGGTGACCACTCTTCTCTTTCATTTGCGTCTTAGGTTTGTGTATTATTTCTTTGAATCCTGTTATATGTTTAGGCGTTCAACTGCAATATCCACCTGGACCACCTGACACAAACAAAGGGAATTTCCATATTTATGAACTCTCTTGTGAGTCTCAAGGGCAAGTATTGGCCTTGATAATTGGTTTTCAAGAATATTGAGTTTTTAGCTTTTCTGATAAGTATAATGGAGCTCTTTACAGATTCCGTGTGGTTGGTTTTGACTATTTATTTGGAATATGTTATTGCAAACCAGATTAATAATTAGTTGTCATCAGAATTCAGATACATGCCATTTCTATTGTCTCTTTCGGCAAAGGATTACATTCTATTGTTTGTACTTTGTTGTTAGAATATTTAGGTCCTTCTATGTTTTTGCAGATGGGAAGCATGTGAACTGGAACCTAAGGGTAGAAAGTGTGCATGGAAGTCAAGCTCCGTTGCCCTTCATTAAATCTGTTGAGGTGAATTCACGAACTTTGTTTATAGACCCTTTTCTCATACATTCCCTAAGTTGACAAACATGCAGATTTTCCAAGCATCAGATGTAGTTCTGGATTGAGATTCAAGAGCATTATTCAAAATTGTTTCTTTTGGAATATGAAATCTTAAGACTTCCTTGGATAGTTGAAACAATGGAAATAGAAGTTATCAACTTCATGATTTTGAAAGTGGATGATTGCTATCGGGTTCATTTATTGAGCAACCATAACTTCAAAATACTGGTTATTGTCGTAATACGTTCTAAGTTTGATGATTGCTATCGGGTTCATTTATTGAGCAACCAGGTTATTGTTGTAATACGTTCCAAGTTTGATCAAGTGAACATATTGCACTTTTGTTTTTTGATGCTAATGTTCTGCTTCATCTCGAATTGGATCCTAGGTTTCTTTCTCTGGTATTGAGAACATGAAAGAAGTT
>JAULKM010099460.1:0-10865 GCA_032355605.1 Rubia tinctorum
TCTATTACCCCCCCCCCCCCCCCCCCGGTTTCCATCCCCTCGGATCTCTGGTTTGAGCCCATCATTATCTTTTGGCTGAGTCTCGGTTCGTTCCCTATTGTTTCCTTATTGATCTCAGCCGCCCTGGTTCGAGCTCTGTTTGTACTATTTTCAGTGGCAACATCCTCATTTTCCCTTCGAAGAATCCTCTCCCGTCGACTTTTCCACGAAGTCATGAAGTAGGTCCTCTCTTACACACCTTTAATCTCCGATCTCAGGTATTAGTAGTCTTATGTGTCATGGTCGTAATCCCCGTGGTGATCACAAATTTGGTTGAGGCCTTCTTCGAAGGTGTGTCCTTGATGGGAGGAGGCGTTTGGAATATCCCTTTATGGATAGAGTGTATTTCTGTTAGAGACTTGTTTAAGGGGGTATATAAGTCAAATCCTGATCTCAAGGCCTCAAGACTTTTCGAACTTGGATCTGAGGGTTTGGAGCCCCTCTCGGAAAACCTTGCGCCTTCCCATTTTATCTTTGTAGCTTCCTCGATCTTCGAGTATTGTTCGACAATTTCTTGCAATTACTGCAAGGTTTCTGGTTTCTTCGAGACCAACTTCTACAAGTCCAGGTTAGATATCTCGTTCATGTAATCTAGGATCACTCCATATTTTGTAGGGTTGATTACACTGAGGCTCTCATCCACATATCAATGATAGAATGCTTCAGTTGATTCGCCCGACCTCTATTTGCTTTGTTAGAGTTTGATTAAGATTTTAGTGAACCATTTCTTTTGAAAGAATTGACTCAGAAATGCCCTTCCAAAATCTCTATAAGAGTGTAACGATCCCTTGCTTTACTTTTGAACAATTCTTGGGCTTTCCCTCGAAGGTAACACCCTACCAACTTACACGTAAGTTGTTCATTAAAGTTCCTCGAGTTCATAAGACTAAAGAACGTATGTATAACTCGTGAGGGTCAGTGTCTCCATCTTACCGAGTCGCCGTGATTTCTGAGCTAAAAGGGGAGGCTGCAACTTGGTTCAAAGGGTCAACAAATTAATCCAACTCTCTTGTCAATGGGTCGATCGATTTGTCTATGTGCCACCCTATGCGTGAATCCATGTATTGGCTTGATAAGAGAGAAGTGTCTGTGGCGGGGATTCGGCACACATTATTCGAGGTCATATATCTGGTCCACAGTCCTGCTATTGCAGGGTTGTAATAAAGATGACACTGACCTTGGTAGTATGGGTCATGGAAGGGAACTTCTCCTCAAGGCCGCTGATGATGCTGACTCTCGTAGCCTGAGTACTACCCTGTCGGCCGAGCCATCAAGTGAGGTATCTCTTAGTTTGGCACGAGGAGGGGAAAATAGACAAAGATTAAGTCAAGGATGGACCCAAAATTGGGATTGTAGGTTGAGGTCAATCCTGGGTACCTATCCCTGGGTTCGCTGGGTAGGACGTTCTCAGGGAGGTTTGCAGTTGCAACCTCTGTTGCACTATCAAGGGCATCAAAAGTGGGGGTGTCACCTGCTGCTGGATCATCCTTTGGTAAAGCATTGGAGGATCTACCTGATAACCAGTAGATCTGAGTGTTTGAACCAGTTACGCCAGACCTTGCTGGGGTAGAGGCGGTATACTCCCTGCACCCCAAATTGTTCGAGTGGATCTAGCGGCCGCTTCTACCTATGAATCCGTCATTTTTTTTTATAAAATGCGACTCGTCCTCCCTTTGTTGGTATGTCAGACTTTCAAAGGTAGGAGCTCCAATACCTCCTACCCGGGGTTCAGCACTGATCTCCATTCAGCTGGGGGATACGGTAGCCTCGATCTGAGATACCTCTTGTACCACTATCGTTAGGATCTGATCTATGGCTACCATCGGGGGGTCTGTCCCCAACACTTTGAGGGGCTGGGGGATCAGATTGCATCTTTTTTATTTTCCACCCCTTTCTTCCTTTATAAGGGGATTTTACTTCTTCACCGCATCTAGGTTCCTGCCTTTCACTCTTTCGCTTGTACGTAATGTGCTTTCCGTAGAAGAGGACATGAACAATGAAGCTCAAAAATATAACTAAACGGTCTCACAGGGCGTGCCAACTTGATGCGCCACTGAACCTCTGCCGATAAGTGTCAAGCTCGCCTGGCCAGAATATGCAAGACAGAACCCCCAGAGTCACCAGGGGAAAAATGCTCCGATGATAAACTTAGATAATTTTCTTCAACTAGGAATGAATAGTTGAGTTTATAGTATTACCTCTTCTCCTAATATAAGTCGGCATGTTGGAGGCATATAGGGTTAGGTAGGGCAACTGTCTTGTTTTCTTGTGGAGCAAGTACTAGGGTTATCCCCTGGGCCGGCCCAGTGGTTATTACCCAAGAGATATAGACATGAGGGTAATTTATTGAACATGAGCCAGTTTGATGAGGCACACGGGCCTAGTATTAATAGCGCACTATCAGCTACTACATCAACTTGCAAAAAAATTATTAAGCCAAAAAAAGAGTTAATGTGTGATGGAGGGAGTTGGAAAATCATAATTAAGTAATCATCTTCATCACACGCTCATAATTCTAATTTAACTTTTACCCGTCTCATTATAATTTTCGTAATGTGAAAAAATATATTTTTTAATAGTCATTGAAACATTATAAAAATTAGTTGTGGACTAATTTTTTAAAATTTTTCACATTCCATTTCCCCCAAAAATGGAAGTAAGACACTAAACTATTGGAGAAGCCTTGATTAAAGGCTTAAGTGCCTTCTCTGGTCTTGACTTTGATCGATTTGATTAAAGGCAGTTCGAAAATTGCCTTCTATTGGGGTCCAAGATAGGTTCCGAATTCGCAACCCATTTTCGAGGTCCCAAAAAAAGGTTGCAGGATACCAATCGGTTTTAGGCTGCGAATCCAGATTTGGAAACCTAAAGTAGTGCATCAAAAATAAAATGTACACAATAGAGAAATAACCAACAACAACAGATCAAGTACCAAAAACACAGCAACAGAGGAATGTCAACGCCGGAAACCCTAAAACACAACGGAGCCCAAGGGTTTCACCTATGGAGGAGACCCAACAACGGAACTCGGTCGCGGTGGTTGGAGGTTTGAGGAGAAACAAAGACGGCAGAGGCAAGCTGTGAGGAGAAATGAAGACGTCGGGCAGTGGCAGAACTAGAACAAAATTTGAGGGGGGGGTTGAACTACACTGGCATCTTCAGGGAGGACGAATTCCTTTCCTGGGCAAAACCCTTTTCAATTTTAATGAGGCAGAGCAGACAAAGACATGAAGAGTATTACTCCCTTAGTTTGCCAGAGGTTTATCGGGGAAGCCGCACATGGTCGCCCCGATTTTGTTCCGCCAATGACGGCAGGCGGAGGTGATGTGACTATGCGGTGGTAAGTGTGACACGGTGTAGGGGCGGTGGTAAGTGCGACACGATGTAGAAGGTGGTGGTGAGGTCTCCGGCAGAGAGAGGGAGACTTGGCGGAGGGAGCGGCGTTGATGAGGGCTCTGGCGGAAAGAGGGTGACACGGCGGGGCAGTGGTGAAGGCTCTGATGGAGAGAGGGAGACACGGTAGAGGAGGCGGCGATGGTGAGAGCTCTGGCGGAGAGGGGGCGGCGGTGGTCAGCGGTGACTGAGTGAGGGATGATGGCGGTTGGTGGCTGCGTGGCTGAGTGAGGGATACCGATGATGGCTATTGGTCGAGTGAGGGATGTCAACAGTAGTGAGATGGATGGAGGCGGGAGTGAGAGGATGGCTGAGTGAGGAAAGGAGATAGGCCGCGACTGAGTGAGAAGGAGAGAGAGAGAGAGAGACACACACATCTTCAGACGAGAGAGTTAGAAAAAATTACTAAGACATGGAAACTAGGGTTTTCTTTTTATAGATTCCCATAAAGACACCCAATTAAATGTGGTTCTTTAATAGAAGCTCTTTTAATTGATGTTCATTAAAAGTGGCTCTTCAAGAACCTCCTTTAAATGAATTATAACCGTCTTTATAATTTACGGCATGACTTGGGAAGGAGTTCCGAATTCAGAACCTCTCTCGGGTCAAGAAGTGCCTTTGATTGAATGCCTTTGATTGAATGCCTTTGCTCAAGGGTTCTCTACTAATGTAATAAAGAGACACCAAATCAGGCAAGTAAAACACTTATAAGGGATGAAAGGGGTGTGTATTTTTTTCCAGTGAATTGGGCCTTTGTTTAGTGGTTAATTCACTATCTCTATGACATAGATGTACATGGTTCAAGTCACACCCTTTCAAGAATTGCGAAGCCACACCCTTTTCGGATTTTGTGAATTTTAGAGCAATTTCTTGATAAGGATTACCCGGCGTCGTGGGACTATGTCGGTGATCCACACTGTTGTTTTCCAACCTGCAGGGGCTCGATGAAGGTGCAATTGTGGAAGTTTGAATTTCGGTGATGGTGGTTGTTGGTGGTGCAGTGTTTGAGTATTCTCAAGAGTGCATCTCTAGCTATTCAAATGGATGGAGTTTCAGACTTCACTTGATTTTAATGGATTCCAATAGTGGTGTCTCCTAATTTAATCGTAAAGTAGGATTTTTATTTGTAATTTTATAGTTGGTTTGTAATGTAATCTCTAAAAAATGTTTTTCCCATCTTTAATTTAATATAATATAATTAATTTTCATTTCATGAAATTTAATTATATTTTTACTATTTTATCGTATTTTACTTTATTTTATTTTATTTTAGTTTAATGCTGTTAAGATCAGGCGAAAATGAACATGACCTAATATATTTAGATATATGATTATAAGTTAATTTTTTATATTAAAAATATGGAGTATATGATAAACTAAAATATCAGTTTGTTATAATATTAAAAGAGAGTGGGATTTTCCTCTTATTATTTATATATATGAAGTATATATGAAATATTTTTTTACCATTCTTCCAAATTCTAGTCTTCATCAACAGATTTTTCCCCATCTCTCACATTATAGAAGAGGGAAAAACTATTTTTATTGAGTGATTTATATTTATTTGTTTATTTTATTCCATATCTCCATCTATAGAGTTTCAGCTAGGTGAACAAAAAGGTATTACTCCCTCCGTACCAGGGCAATGTTCACTCTTTGACTTTTGTCAGTTGACTCAAAAAAAGTTTAATAATTGATATCTATAATTGTGTGTAAATATTTTTTATTTTCAATAGAAACCCATATTGATAGGGGAGATATTTATTAAGTTCTCCAAACCATATTGATGGGGAGATATAATTGTGTGTAAATACAATTTATGAAAAATTGATATTTTAAAAATACATGTTACTACGAAGCTAACAAAATAACATACGACAATATCCTAACTTATTTATCAATTTAATTTTGAGATCAAAGTTGAGCAATTTTGACTAAATGAATAGTTAAAGTGCAGATTTGGCTGAGACTTAATAAACATAAACATAGTTGCCTTTTTGCACTGCAAGAGATCATCCTATTGTGGTGTTTGTGATCTAAGTTGTTTATGATTTGGATTCAAATATAGTTACTCCTTTAATTTCCATTTCAACCTGCAATTTAACTATTCATTTAGTCAAAACTTTTTAACTTTTATCCTAAAATTGAATTGATCTATAAGTTTAAATACCATTGTGTGATACATTGCAAGATTCGTTATAACATATGTTTCAAAATATCAAATTTTAACAAGTTTTAATTATTTTTAATGAAAAATATTAAGGATCAAATATTTTTCAAGTTAACTGTAAAAAGTCAAAAGTTGAAACTTGAAATGGAATGGATAGAGTATATTGATAATTAAAATTTGAATATAACTACATGTTCTTGTTTTGAATCAAGAGTACGTCTCTTGACAGACGACCTGTCCATAAGGTTATGGACATGCCACTTATTTTTTAACTTATACAATACATTTGTTAAATTACACACTAAATTTGAAAATATTTTTTTATATTATATATTTTTATATTTTCAATTTAAATACATATTATTACTTGTTTTAACTTTTAAAATACAATATTTAAATTTTATTAAAAAATTATACCATTTAATGTAAAAATCATTATAGACTGTTTATAAAATTATGAAAAAATAGTTTTTTTCTGAGAATTTCTCGGATCAAAAGAGTTTCTGAATTTTAGTCGTGGGAAGAAATATCACTTTTGTTTCCCTTTCCTATAGGTTGGGAAGGAGCACTTTCTAAAGGCCAGGAAATTGCAACGAGTATTTGTGCAGAGTGTATCCACTGAAAATATGGTATGAATACATGTAGGCCACATCTCATCATTTTGTGTGAAGAATTATACGATCCATGTATGGGAAGCTTGTTCCTTCCAATTCTTTCTTCATGTGGAGTACATAATTTTGTAGGGTATATACAGCCATAAGACGCTGCACAAATACCAGAGACATGAGTATACGCGTATATGCAATTATGCATAATTCCAAATGACTAAATTGTTTTTCCCCCAACATATGTTGCAATACCATCGTTTGGTCTCAAGTGCCAATACCGCTTATATTCAGCAACCAACAAATACAAAAAAAAAATCGGTCCTCAAAATCATATTCGGGTGATTTTCAAGTAATGTTTAGTCCGAATTATGTGAAAAGACACTTTTGCCCCTAAGAAAATAAACTAAAAAAATGCGTGGTGGCGTTCGATATAGGGTGGCGGAGCGGCGTGGCTGCTCTGCTTCAGCTTCGTCTCCAGCAATCCTCGTTGCCGGCGATCCTCGTCTCCCGCAGCTGCTGCTTCTGCATCTACGGAGTGGCTGCTCTGCTTCTGCTTCTGCTTCGTCTTCGATCTCTGTCGCTGCTCTGCTTCGTCTCCGCTCATACTCTCCTTCCTCCTCCTCCTCCTCCTCATCCCGATCGCCCTCACCTTCCTCCCCTCTGCCACGGCCGATCAAAACCCTAACACAGCGGAGTCCAATTTCTTGTCGTTTGTCTGTCCCTGCGAAAAACCCTAATTAGATACAGCGGAGTCCAATTTCTCATCGCTCGTCGTCCCTGCGAAGAACCCTCTCCTTCCCGACGAGGAAGCTAGCCTCTCCTTCGCGAAAGCCAGCCGGAACCAGATCTGGAGAACGCGAGTTTCGCCATTGCAACAGACCGTCGGAACCGACGACTGACGGCGGACGGTGTTAGTTGGAGTTGGCTGGCTTGTCAGAGCTCCCTGCTTTACCGGAGCTTTATTGAAGACCAAGAGCTCCCTTCTCGTTGTATTAAGCTCGGGAGCTTCGCCGGAGACACGCCGGAGACGATGACAATGCAGAAAATAATTAAAATATTTTGAAATTGTTAAAATTATGAAAGTACCTGAAAACTACTTTTGGGGACCAAACAAATCATTTTGTATTTGTTGGTTGTTGAATATAAGCGGTACTGGCACTGAGAACCAAAAGATGGCATTGCGACTTATGTCGGGGGAAAACAATTTAGTCATTCCAAATTCCCAACCAACACTTTTAGTTGGATCGTAAATGAAATAGAGCGGGTCTCCTGATAGGCAGCATGTCCATAAACTTATGGACAGTCTATTTTTTTATCTTATACACTGCATTTGTAAAATTACATACTAAATTCAGAAATATTTTTCTATATTATACATTTTTTATATTTTCACATTTAAATACACATTATTACTTGTTTTGATTTATAAAATAGAATATTTAAATTTTATTAAAAATTATAATATTTAATGTAAAAAATACAGTGAACTGTTCATAAATTTTTTGAAAATTTGCGTTTTCTAAAACTTTCTCATATTGCCGCTGTGAGCCTTTCGGTCACGCCCATAAATCATTTTAATAATATGTCCCTTGTCAACTTTAGAAATTCAAATAAAAATTTATGAAGATTACTTTAAAATGCATCTAATATATATATTGAAGTGTCTTTAAAACTCACATTATTAGAATAAAATAAATTTTGATATGCAAAATATCTAACTAATTTATACAATATTATACACGTGAGTGGAAGATATTACGATGCAAACTAAGGGGAATGCAAGTCTACTCAAAATTTGGTGGGATTGAAGGTTCTGCTGAAACAACAGTGTCCTCGGAAAAATTATCTCGTATTTCAAAAATACGTATCGTATTTGTATCTCTAACAGTGGTGGAGGAAAAAAAATATATGACGTGAGCTGATATGTGAAGAAAAATAACATTTTCCTAATTTTTCTTTATATTAGAGAATATTGGTAAATATTTTTAAAAAATTTACTCCAATAATTTCCGTAAATTTCATCCTGCCTACATCCTCCCCTGATCTTTAAATTTAAATTGCATAAAAAAATACTGGTTTTATTACTCTCATTATATTCCAAAAATATGATACTCCCTCCGTCCCCTTTTTAGTGTCTTATATCACTATTCATCAATAAAGTTGATATTGTTTGTATTGTAAAAATATATAAATTTATAAATGTGAAAAATATCACATGAGATATTGCTACATTCATCGTAACACATATTTTTAGAATATTTAATTTTTATAATTTAATTTTAAACATAATTTAATATATTAAAATAATAAAATCATCATTGAATAGTGACAAAAGATGAAGTAAGACACTAAAAGAGGGATAGAGGGAGTATTTACTTTTTGAGAGTAAAACTTTATAAACTTTGACCGTAAAATTTAAATTAATATATAAATGATAAATATATCATATGAGATATTGTTAAATTTGTCTCAACATCTATTTTCTAAATATCAATTTGTTATGCGGTATTATTATAAGTAACTAGAGATATTTATGGTCAAACATGCTCAACGAAAACCGTGAAAAAATAAATAAGCAATTTAGAGTGGGACATAGAGAGTATGAACTAATGGCTTAAAATATATAATTTAATAAGTCATTATTTAATTTAACCAATAAATTATCATTCAACATTTTCTTCCTCTATTCCTCTTCCTCTGCCTCGAGTTAGTCGACTTGGGTTTCAACCTTGACTTACTAGGGAAGGGTTATGAGTTAGGGTTAGTCATATTTAAAAAAATTAATCTGGGTTATCAAGACGTGTTTTAGGCCCGAGTTATCGAGTCGTTCTGAGATAGAAAAACCCTTAGTTTTTGTTTGACTCATTTAAAATATATCGAATTTGATCATATCTCTCAAATCTTCGTTTAAGGTCGAACTCGAGTGGAACTAATTAGGCTAGAGTTTGTGTTCAAATTCAATCGAGCCTATAAAATCTTGACTCGAGCTCGTGTTTGAACTCAAACTCGTTCCATAATTAAATAATTTTTAAATATTTTTATATACATTATAATATATTATATTCAATAAAAATATATCAAATATATAAAAATTATGTTGCCACGATAATCTCGAAGAAGTTAACAAATATATCAAATATAAAAAAATTACGGGCCCTATCGGATTTTATCATAACTTCACACATTTTTTTCTTTTTCAAGCTCACTCTCACCTTTTTTCACACCAATTGACCTCTCATTTTTGCATAAAATTTTCAACCTATTTGGGCCTTCCCATTTTTGCCTAATTCGCCCTTTTGGGTATTCGACTTAGCCGGATATATATTATATATTTGCTTATGACTAGTATAAAATCTCAATTTTTATAGTATTAAGTATTTAACGAGTTCTAACTAAATTAATTATTAAACTTCACAGCACATATAATTTTCCTTAAATGACTAAATTTTAAAATTTTAAATAAAACTTAATATCAATATTTTAATTAATGATATTGCGCAACGCACGATGATACTCCACTAGTTTTAAATGAAATATATATTAATATATATATATAAATTAATTCTAAACACTACAACGTGTACAATAGTCATATAAATATATTTTTTATTAGTTATTAGATTTATAAATTATGTTATATTATTTATTTTCATTTTTAAATTCGTACATCGACATTGATGTTATCTAGTATATACTGTTGACTATAGATGATCCGTATAACATTTTAACCGTTAAAAATAATTGTGATTTTAAAAAAAAAGTTAATTGAAAAGTGTGATAAAAATATAAACAAGAATAAAGTGTATTCATATCCTTAGTTTCTTGCTTACTGTACATATACCCCTCAATTTTTTGAAAGTAGACATATATCCTAAGTTCGTTGTTTGTGTACATATATCTCTTAGTTTTTCATATGCCAATCTCCGACAATAGAGGTATATGTGCATTATACGTGAACTTTTGAATAATTATAAGAGAGGTATATATGCACTTTGCCCTAAACAAACACGTAAATGAATTTCCTTTTTAAAAAAAAACATTCCGATTCGGATCAAACACTTGGGTGGAATCCTCTAATTGATGAGAACTCCTTTTTTCCTCCTCCTGATCAGTGTAAATTGAAAAATAAACGGCCCAATTCGGGTGGAATCCGCTAATTGTAGAGAAATTCCTTTTTCCCCTTCTCCTCATCATCACAGAAGAAGAATTAAGGAGAAAACATCTTCATCCTCCGGATTAGTGAGTAACCCCTCTCAGTCCCAGCTGCTTTCTGAAACCCTAAAATCAATCTTCTCTGCAACTCCCAAGTAGCCGATCCTTCTTTGCTCTTCAATGTCTGCTGTGCAGTATACATAGCGTTTCTTCATCTTTCAAATAACCATCATGTCTCATCAAATGGACTGTGTTTTATTCACCGAAGAATCAATTAAAGAATTGAAGAATGGAAATTCCAATTTTAAATTTCCAAGTTCTGCCCCAGTTCTTCGTTTCATCTACGAGCTTTGCTGGACCTTGGTAAGACTAGAACATTCAATCCAAGTTCCTTTTATTTATAGATAATTGGGTTCTTTTGTTTATATTTTTATGGGTTCGACTTTCTTCTTCTTAGGTTCGGGGTGAGTTGCCCCTCCAGAAATGCAAAGCAGCATTGGAAG
>JAULKM010099461.1:0-26777 GCA_032355605.1 Rubia tinctorum
ATAAACTTTCTCAAGACATGATTCATCAACCGCATAAAAGTACTAGGTGCATTGGTTAATCTGAAAGGCATAACGATCCATTCATATAACCCGAAGTTAGTTTTAAATACAGTTTTCCATTCATCACCTCCCTGATTCAAATCCGATGATAAGCCTGGGCCAAATCAATTTTAGTATAAATCACAGATCCATGCAAATCTTCAAGCATATCGTCTAACCTGGGGATAGGATGACGATACTTAATAACTATCTTGTTAATAACACGACAATCAATGCACATTCTCCAAGTTTTATCTTTCTTAGGAACTAAAATGACAGGCGCAACACAAGGGTTTAAAGATTCGCGCACATAACACTTTTGAAGTAAATCCTCAACTTGTCATTGTAGTTCCTTTGTCTCCTCAGGGGTTGATTTTATAAGCTGGTCGATTAGGTATAATTGAACCCAAAATCAAGTCAATTTGATGTTCAATACCTTGCAGAGGTGGTAAGCTGTGCGCTAATGCCTCCGGAAATACGTCCTCAAATTCTTGCAACATTTCAGCAAACCATGGAGGAACATGCACATGTATATCTTCATTGGCGAAATAACTTTCTTTAAAATGTAAAATTAACACATGTGAATGATTAGAAAAAGCACGATTCATGTCCCTAATAGATGCATAAAATGATTTCCCAGATTCAATTGGCAATTCACGTTTCATCATAAAAATATATGGCAAGGGACTAAGATGAGAAGATAAAACATTTCGTGACTTTTTAGAATCATTCAAAAACTTACCTGGCTTACCTGGTTTGACCTTACCTGAGTTATTGTTGAAATCGCCAGGGTTTTTACCTCCAATTTTTCTCCTTTGGCCGATCAGACCCGAACCCTGACTAGGTTTTTGTTCGGCCACTTCTATCTCAGTCGCAAACTTTTCTTTGTCTGTTTTCATGCGTCTCTGAGCCTCAATCACTTCCACTGGTGATAATGGAACTAATGTATACCTTGTTCTATCTTTAGTCACAATAATCTTGTTAGTGTAACCATCAAGCATAAACTTGCGATCAAACTTCCAAGGTCTCCCTAACAAGATATGACTTGCTTCCATAGGTATAACATCACACAAGATGGAATCATGATATTTTCCAATCTTAAAGTTAACCATGCATTGTTTATTAACCCTAATATCACCACTACCATTTAACCAAATAATTTTATAAGGTGATGGATGAGCAGAAATAGGTAAAGACAATGATTTAACTAGAAGATTGGAAACAGTATTAGCACAAGATCCTCCATCAATAATCAGCAAACAATTTTATCTTTCACAGGGCATCGAGTATGAAAAATATTCATTCTTTGTACCTAAGTTTTAGCCACTTGAGAATTTAATGCTCTCAATGTCACGAAATTACCTTGTGTTTCTGGACCTTGTTCACCTTGATCATTTTCGATGATCTCTTCTTCCTCTTGTTCATCGCCAAATTCCTCAATATGAGGCATATCAATGTATTTATCTTCTTCATCGCCTTCTTCAATGGTGGCTAATACTCTAGCATGGAGGCAGTTACAACGAACATGTTCTTTTTATTTAAAATGAAAACAAGTAGGATTGTTAACCGAAATCGAATTTGACTAAAATGTAGGGGACTTACCTGAATTTCTTGACGACTGGTGGCTAGAAACTTGAGGTGACATTCTCCTATCCATGGAACTAAAGGTCGGGTTTGAGTAGACTTGAACCGAACCTCGACTACCTATTGATGCGCCCCTTCCTCGACCCGAACTAGGGTTTCCGGAGTCAACCCCTAATTGTTGACTTGGAAAACCGAATTGCTGCTTCCTTGGCCGAAAAGTACTCTCAACCAACCTATCTTTCATTTATAAATCATCCATAAATATGTGGTGTTGAAGCCTGGCTGGCGTTTGAAGTTTCCCCCGCAGTCCTTCAATGAATCGATTTTTTATGAACGCGCCGTCTTCTTTCATGCCGACCCTTCTCATGGTCAACGCGAGATCTTTCCAGTACTCATCAACTGTGCGAGTTCCTTGCTTCATGTTGGCTAAGTAAGAGTGTTGTTCCATCAGATAAGTAGGTGGAACATGATAAGTATGAAGCTCGGTCTTCAATCTCTCCCAAGTGGAGATAGGTTTCTTCCCGGCAAGTTGTCTCTTTTCCGTCACATTCTTCCACCACTCGACCACATAATGGGTGAAGGAATACTGCACCACTTTCACCTTTTCTTTCTCTCGGTAGTTGTTGAGATCAAACAGATTCATAATCTGTCGCTCCAAATCAAGATACTTCACCGGATTGTGTTAACCATTGAATCAAGGGATCTCATAATTTAAACCCTTGATTTCTCATGCTGAATCTGAACTTGACCCTGAATCCAAACTATCATGTGTCCTCCTTCGGGAAGTATGATGCTTTCTGTGGTGATGCCTTCTTGAAGATCCTTTGCACTATCGTCTTTCCGATTCACTTGATTCTTCATCGGAACTACCATATCCCTGGAATTTGCGAACAAATCCCTGAGAATATCTTCTCTTGACCATGAATTATGGTGTAATAGGCACCATAGAGTCTATTCTCCAGATTTCCCTCAAAAGGTGGGACGAAAGGATTATCGTCTGCCATCTCCGCTAAACTACTAAGAAAATAAACGGTTAGTAATAAATGTTTCCCCCATCCCTTTTGTTTAGTAAGGTCACTCATCAAGTGTATAACACTCACAACTCACAAGGAGAAGGCTAATATGAGGGCAATTGATCAAATAACTGCAATTCAAAGAAATATAATCGTAAAGTACTGCAGACCTTATCTCGAAATTTAAAAATATATAAACCCAAAATTGGCACTACGATATGGAATTCCAAATTCTAAAAAGAATAAGGAACAAAAATCAATTTTAATGGCACGAAATGGAGCTGTAATGAAGAATTTATGATCAAAACAAGAATGTTTTATATAGGCCTCAAGAATTCCGAGAATTAAAGAAAATTTTCTGAAACCAATTAAGATTAGGTTTTTAACTCCAAATACCTTTTTGAATTCGAAAATACCTGATCACTTTCTGTCCAAGATGTATTTTTCTGCTCCAACCCACAACCAATGTATATAGAAACTTATTTTTCCGATTCCGACTAGGATTTTGTTTTGCATTTCCTTTTTCAAGTCGGATTTCCTTTTTCTTTTCTATATTTTTCAGCTATAAATTCAACTCTTTCCCAAAATAAATCACACAAAATCAGATTCTTATTTTCCAAAATTTTCAGCCGTGCAACCCCAAAATATTTTCAAAAATTGCAAAACAACCCCAAACTTTTTGAAAATCACAAAAGGCCCCAAATTCCGATTTTCCCAAATCCTAAATTCCTATTTTGAAAACCCAAAATCTAATACCCTTGTTTTTTATTTTCAAAATTTTTTGGAACAATTAAAGCCTATATAAAACTTGGAATAAGAAATCTGCGACAACTTCCTCTCGATTCAAATGAACTTGAGGTATTCAAGATTGTAAGGGTCTCAAATATGACACTATATCTAGAAAAGACACAAAAGACTATTTTTTGTATAAGGTGTAGTAAAAAATCAAGAACAATTTAAGACTACGGAATCAAAGAACGATAAAGAAAACAAATAGGATTATGAACATGCAATAATTCTTCAGAAGAGTGGACGAAAAATATCGCAAGCACATAACTGTATAAGCTACTTGAAAACTATGAAACTGACTGGGAGGTGAAAGCGGATAATACTTTTTAATGCTTAGACCCTTCGACGTCCTCCTAACTCGATTGATGAAGGTGAAAGTGGATAGTAATACCGAAGTATTCTAACTCTCGGACCCTTCGACGTCCTTTGACTCAAGATTCAATCCTCCTACTAAGAAAGATCAAACGAAAACAGTTAAAATATGAAACTAAAGAGTTTATAATTTAATGACAAAAATTTCAAAAATAAGATATGCAAAACTCGAAAACCCCTGATGATGAACTCGTCCGAGGATCTTTTGTTTTGCTCTGATACCAACTGATATGAATCTCCTTGCGAAGACTCTTGATTGTGGAATATTGGATCTTTGTCTACACTAGGGATTTCACCCAACCTAGTATAAATGCATGAAATTCAAGCGTCTAGCCCGCAGGGTAGACTCAATTCTGACTTGCTCTCTAAATAGCCTGCAGGTTTAGATTACAAGGTTCTTTGATCACTAACTAGCCCGCATGATTAGTTCACAAAGGATGTTGATATTTAATTATCCCGCAGGATTAAGTAACAATGAGCAATGAGTATAACTCAAAATTCTGAATATTTGATTGATGAAAGTGTATTAAAATTCTTGGCCATCCCTCTCTTTAAATAGAGGAGATTTTCGAACACAACCCCTAATTACAATTGGAATCTGAATCAACTTATGGTAGCTTTAAGAAGATAAAACCATATCTAACTAAAATTCTGAAAATACCCTAAGTTGGTCGTGTCTTAGTAGAATTAGACTAGAAAAAAAATTCCTTATCTAATCTTACCAAATCTAGCTCTAATCCGAATAAAAGACAATTTTCGAAAACCCAAATGGATTGTTGATTTTTGAAAACCTCTTCAAAAGCCCACATGACCAAGCTCTTCAGTCCAAAAACCCAAAAAATAATTTTTACAACATTTTACTAAGATCACACAACCTCATTAAAAAATCCCGTGGGAAAAAGAGTATAGTGGTCTTCACGACGTCTTCATTTAAGCAACAAGCTTGAATAATTAATCCAAGCCCTAGCCGACTTCTTCTTTAATTCTTCATCATGAAGTCTATCAATAAAGGCATTCAATGCCGCATTATTGACCTTGTTATCGGTCCAGCCATATCACTTAGAGGATCCCGAACAAACCCCTTGAATGTTTGATCAAGACGTGGAATGTCTTCATTTATGGTGATAGTCGTCTTAGGATCTCCATCAGACTGAAAACTCCATATTTTGTTGGGGTATTTTTTGATGAGCTGGGGGTCTCTGATAATCATATTTTAGCCAAGATATCAGGTGGATATAAATATCAGTGGCCAGCTACAGGATACTCTCAAGCTTCCTGCTTGTCCTCCAGGTTCTTATGATTGTATCAAATAGCAGTAAATTGCTAGATGCCATCTACCAACACCACTGCTCTTACAAGGGAAATGGCTAAGTTATTGTACTGTTTTGGAACACAAAAAATAAAAAACTTGGGGTTACACATACAGCAAAGCATTGAGAAACAGGCTATTTCTCCCAAGGCCAAGCATTCACTGGTATATCCTTGCCTTATTTCTGCTTTGGTAAGGAGTGAAAGGGTGAAAGCTAAGGCCAAAGATGATATTATGAATATTGAGTCTCTTTTGCCAAACAAGAAGACCTTTAAATTGAGGAAAATACATGATCTGCTCTGGAATCCCAAGGCTTCAACCCCTGGGAATAATAAGAAGAATGCCAAACTTGTGGCCATGAATGAAAGGTTGGGATCCCTGACCATTCAGATTGCTACTTTGGAGGTAGAGAAGGCCATGATTGAAGCAGAAAAGACCCAGTTAGAAAACAGATTGATGCCCTGAACAGGATTGAGGATTCTGCTCTGGCTATGTTCCAACATAGATTAGATTTTGGTTTCGGAGAGAGATAATTTTCTTGAACATTTCTTGTTTATTTTCTGTGTTTTGTTGCCTTTGGCATCTTTATGGCCTCAAGGGGAGCATATTTAGAATTTTTTTAGATTATTATTTTTTGTTATGTAATCTGAATTGTTGGATTTCTGGACTTTTTGGTTTTTCTTGGGTATTATTATTAATTCAGATTCGGTAATCAACATATGTTCCAACATGTTGGGAATTCTGGAATTATTATGATGTGAAGTTGGAAGTTTTCTTTATGTTCTTAATTCCAAAATGGTTGGGTCCAATAAATTCTAAAGGGGGAGATTGTAAAGTCACCTGATGCACATTTATTATTTAATTGGCATTTGTGAATTGATTTAGAAAATAAAAAATTCCCATGCTGGAACATATGAAAAACTGGAGCTTAGATGGATTTATCGATTGAAGAATATTGTGTGAATATTGATCTATGGGCAATTGGATATTTCGCAATATATTGATTAAGCGTGTGATTAAAGGATATTGGATTTATGAAAAATCCCTATTCTTAAGGAATCGGATTTATGGAATAATATCTTGTTTAAAGGATATGTTGAGATAAGGAAAAATCTATATGTTCAAGAGATTATGAAATGCTTCAAAAGCATATATGGAATCGGAATATTGTGGAGACAATGGTGGAGATTTTTTTATCCGCACATGGATTAAAAATAGAGAATATCCATGGTTGTACAACTTACCAACTTCATAACAAAAATCTGCATCTAGATTTCCTATATTTTTGAGAGTACTGGGAGAGCCAGAATTCATAGGTTCTAACACACTGTGACCTATTGTGATATGAATTTCCTTGTGAAAACTCTAGATTGCAGAATTAAAATCTTTGATCAAATGAAGGGATCTGCAAACCCTAATTAAGTCGCACGAACTGATCACCAACTAGCCCTCAGGATTGAGGCTCAACTCGAAAATTTGCTCGTTAACTAGCCTGCTGGATTAACCCACAAATAAAAAGATTCCTTTTTCACTAACTAACCCACATGCTTAGTTCACAAAGGGTATTGATACTTAATTAACCCGCAGGATTAAGCAACAATGAAAATTAATGCTCGCAAGCAATAAACTCAAAAATCTAAAAAAATTTATTAATAATAATGTGTAAAATTTCGTGGATGGTCTCCCCTATTTATAGGGTATAATTCGGCCACTCAGAAATAGAAACAGAGCGAGATTTGGTAGTTCCGTTAAAAACTGAAAAGACTTGTGACAACTTTAAGAAGCTAAAATCATATCTAACTACAATACCTAATTTAAATCTAAATTATGACCATATTCATCCAAGTAAATCAATCCAAATATTGGAGGAATTCTTGAATGAATCTACCTTATCTAAACTTACCAAATCTATTTCTAATAAAATCAAAACTAAATATTCTGAACACTAAATTAAAATATAACCCAAAATCTTCTAAGCCAACATGGCTGAGTTTATGGGATTTATTCATAAAAATAAAATAAAATGATTACACTACCTCATTAAAAAAACCAGTGGGAAAAAGAGTATAGTGTTGACCTCCTAAAAAATACTAAACTTAGAACATATAATAAATGATATTTTTGACATCTTATCATGTTGATTAGTTTAGAATTATATGCCTTAGTTTCTCGGGAGGAGGAGATCCAGCGTCGACGAGTTTCGAGGTCATATGGATTCTGATCAAGGAGGATCGGTAGCAAAGGGAGCTTGCAAAATCCACGTGCAATAATTAGATAAGATAAGTACAATTGTATGGTGTACTTTGTACTGTATCTTTTTAGTTAGTGAATTTATTCTAAACTCGGACCCTGCAGACGTACATGAATTTCACCAAACTGCGTAACCAAATCTTATGTATTCGTGATTTATTTTATTGCATATTTGGTTACATAGGTTATATTGGAACACGTTAATAATTATGAATTAATTAGGTAAAACCATTTTACATGGAGTAATGCAGAGGTTGACAAAGAGATTGATGGAAGTTCTTCAATACAGGACAAAGACAATGTAGGGGAAAATAAGGAGATGACTAAGAGGTTCAAAACCAAAAGGAGAAAGAAGACTTCATCTGTGTGGAGCAATTTTCATGTAGAAGTTGAGGGTGGCGAGAAGAAAGATGTGTGTAATCATTTTAAGTCTAATTTTGCAAAATTTATGTCAGGGGTTACAACTCATTTACATAGACAACTGAAATCATGCGCTAAGATGAAGATTACTCTTAAGAATCTGAGAAACAAACACGGCTGAATATTTTGCCGACTGATGTTGCACATTTATAACCTATTTTGCACTATGGAAAGTTTGATATAGAGATTATGTGAAAGGGAGTTGTTCACTGGATAATGATGCACAAGCATTCATTTTCTATATTGGAAGAAAATGGTTTCAACATGATGATGAAGTGTGGAATGCCATAGTGGACAAAAATCAGCAGTAACACATGCAAATCTGATTGTGTGAGGATTTATGAGATTGAGAAGAAGAATTGAAGAAATCGCTTGAAGGTGTGAATAAAATAAGTCTGACAACAAATTGTTGGAAGTCAAAGAATCAAAGGATCGAATGCATGGTTGTCACCGGCATTGGGTTGATTCTTCTTGGAATTTGCAAAAAAAAGTTTAAAACTTTCACCGTATTCTTCCATCGTGGGGAGGTCTTCAACTTTCAGATGCTATTTTCATATGTATGACTAATTGGGGCATTGATAACAAGGTGTTTACTATTACTGTTGACAATGCCTCATCAAATGATTCCGCTCTACGGAAAATGAAAGATACAATTAGGAGGTCAAGAAAATTGACATTTGATGGAGATATGTTTCATGTTCGCTGTTGTGCACATATCTTGAACTTGTGTGTTCAAAATGGACTGATTGCAATTGAGAATGCTATTAATGATATAAGAGAAAGTGTGGAATATCTCACTTGTACAGAGTAGAGGCTTATGTTATTTTCATCATGTACACAACAATTAGGTTTAAAACATAGAAAATTGATTCGAGGTGTTAAAACAAGATGGAATTTGACTTTTGAGATGTTGACTTGTGCACTGAAGTTCAAAGATGCTTTCAAGGCATTGTAAGAACGAGACATCATGTTTCTTATATGTCCTTTAGAGCAAGATTGGGAAAATTATGAGAAAATATGTTTTTTGTTGGAGGCTTTTTGGTTAGCCACACATATCATTTTAGGTAGTAGCTAAACTACTTCAAATTTATTTCTTCAAGAAGTCCAAAAAATAAAATTAGCATTAGATGGTTAAGTACTTCATGATGACTCCGTTATTAGAGATTTGGCTGGAAAATGAAAGAAAAGTTTGACAAATATTGGGGAGAGTGTAAATCATTGATGGTTGTAGCTCCTGTGTTGGATCCAACTAGGAAGATGTTATCTGTACAATTATGTTTTCCTCGACTTTATTCTGGAGTCGAGTCTGATAAAAATATTGCAAAGGTGACGAAATTTCCCGAGTCTCTGTATGAAGAGTATGCTGCTGAAAATTTTATCAATATGGCCTCATCTCATTCGGAAAAGTTTTGGCTCTTCAAGATCTAATCTGAAACAAGCAAGTTGGGATGATTTTAATGCATTTTGTGCTAGAGTTGAGACATCATATCCGAAAGTATCCGATCTTACAAATTATCTTCAAAAGCCTTGCTTGAAGAAGAATGAGATTCCACCTGACTTTCTTGTTTGGAGTGGTGAAAAATGAACAAAATGCAGTATCCAATTTTGTCAAAGATGGTGGCAAATATATTGATTATTCTTGTGAGTACCGCTGCATCAGAAGCAACATTTAGCGAAGAGACAAGGGTAATAGATCCTTATCGTTCATCACTAAGTCCAAAAAATGTGCAAAACCTACTTTGTAGAGGATATTGGATTCATCATCTATTCGGAGTGAATAAGAAAATCAAGGTGATTTATAACTTTGTTTAAAATTTTGAGTTGCAATTAACTTTTGCTACTGATTTTTTTCTTTTATTTACAAGAAGAAAAAAGCTACCAATAAATATTTCACACATTAAGTAAGTTATATCTCATTATTTACACGATTGTATAATATTTTTTTATATATGTATTGTAATTTGGCCTTTGTCTTGCATATTAGCTATCTAAAACAAGACTTATAAATTTACTACATGCTTATATTGTGTATTGTGTGGTGTAGGAGTGATTGTATAGCAAATTACCATGTAAATAACAAGTGAGTATTGTACTGTGTATAGAACACATTGTTATAGAACAAGTGATCATGCATGTCCTCTGTTTTTTTTTCTATGTCTAATGCGCAAACAAAAAAAATTCTGCTAATTGAGGTTCAATATTTGTTTCAAAACCTGTGCATTTTCCTTACTATTATTAAGAATGTATCAGCGTTGGGGAATTCTTCAAAGAAACTAGAATCAGGTTCGAAGCATGTTTTCATTTTGTAGGTGCTATTTGTGTCCTATACCAACATATAGAGGAACGTGTGGCCTATTGTGGAGTTGGTGCTAGTGCAAACTGTAGCCTACTGAGGAATGAGTAGATTTCCATTTTATTAATGTGTGAAAACTTATTCAGGTTGTGTTTTTATAGTTTAACATAATATTATTTTACTAATGTATAGGTGATTTTAGTGTTGAAGACGAGTGAGAATGACATGAAGATGAAGAAATAGAAGTGTGGAATTTTGTGGGATTGAGTACGTATTTATGATTCAAATTCAGTCTAATTTTATTTTATTTTCTTTACAATTTTACCGCTTGACTAGAAGTAAAATATTGAAGGAATTTTCATTTTGGGGAATTTATTAGTGAATAATTTTTAAAATGGATTAAATGACCCTATTCTCAAAATAAGAAAAAAATTAAATTTTTTAAGCTCAACGAACCGAACTTGGCTCGAGTTGGAAGGTAACGAGCTCAACGAGCTAATCAATCTTGCTCGAGGTCGAGCTCGAATTCAATCGAGCTTACGAACCAAACTCGATCCGATCACAGACAATCAAATATGAGATCGGAATAAATTTTCTGGGATTGAGCACGAACATACTAATTTTTTTGAACTCGAGATCGAGCACACCACTATTCGATGTTAACTCGGTTTGTTTACATCCCTAATACCAAAGATCATCCAAATCATTTGAACAATACCAAAATCATCCAAAATAAAAAAAATAAGTATCCACCATGAAAACAGATCTCATCAATGGGAAACCGTATTTTTATCTTGAATGCGGGCTTCTTCCTCGATAAGCATGACAAGGAATTGATAATCTACAAAGAGTGATTGTGCGTGGAAACGGCTTCTCCTCGTAGGTTTCCCACAGAAAATTTGTCGAACGCAACCTGATGATAGTTAGGTAAGTTTAGGAATTAAGCATAGTTTGACAAAGAAACTAAGGGAATTATAGAAAAAGATAGGCAATCTCACTACAGTATTCTTCACCACGTCATTAGCTTGATACGAAAAAGAAACATGAAGAGGAATGGTTGCCTAAGCTGATATGAAGAATTTTGTGGGATTGAGTATGTATTTATGATTCAATTTCAGTCTAATTTTATTTTTCTTTGCAATTTTACAGCTTGAATAGATGTAAAATATTGAAGGAATTTTCATTTTTGGGAATTTATTAATGAATAAAATTTTAAAATGGATTAAATGACCCTATTCTCACAATAAGAAAAAGAAAATTTAAATTTTTTGAGCTCAACAAACCAAACTTGGCTCGAGTTCTAAGGTAACGAGCCCAACTATCTAATCAATCTTGCTCGAGGTCGAACTCGAATTCAATAGGAACCAAACTCGATCCGATCACAGACAATCAAATACGAGGTCGAGCACACCACTACTCGATCTTAACTATTTTTGTTTACATCCCTAATACCAAAAATCATCCAAATCATTTTAACGATACCAAAATCATCCTAAATAAAAAAAAATTAAGTATCCACCATGAAAATAGATCTCATCAATGGGACACCGTATTTTTATCTTGAGTACGGGCTTCTTCCTCGATAAGCATGGAATTGATAATATTGTGCTTGGAAACAGCTTCTCCTCGTAGGTTTCCCACAAAAATTTCTCAAACGTGACCTGGTGATAGTTAGGTAAGTTTAGTGATTAAGCATATAGTTTGCCAAAGAAACTGAGGGAATTATAGAAAAAGAAAGGCAATCTCACTACAGTATTTTGCAAGCTGATATAAAGGCTGTCTAAGCTGATATGAAGGTGACACATGTGGAGTAGGGGTGAGAACGAACACGCACGTTCGTGAACAAGCTCGGGATCGGCTCGGTTATAGATCGGATCGTGATCGTTCATATATTAAATGAACGAACACGAACAAAATTTTAGGCTCGATTAATAAACGAACATAAACGAACATAATGTTGATCGGCTCGTTTATGATTGCGAGCAATTTGATAAGAAGCTCGATCAACTCTAGAGCAAACTTATTAAACTCTTAGAAGTATGCCTTTTGTGTCATGTGTGTAGTGAATTAAAATTTCAGTTTTAATTATTTAGTTTCGAGCTCATAATCAAGCTTTTGAGCTGTAATCGAGCTTATGAGCTCGAAATCGAGCTTGGTTACCAGTTCGAGCCGATCTCGAGCTTTGCTAATTTAAACCGAGGCGAGTTTAAACACAAAAATTATGCTCGAGTCGATCTCGAGCCGATCTCGAACATAACCTCTCTTTTTTCGAGCCGAACTCGAGCCTGGGGGTGGTCGGGCTCGGATCGGCTCGATCTCACCCCTAGTAGGGAGTAGTAAAAATGTAAAACGTGACTATAGAAGAACTATATAATATTATAATCAACGCAAACCCTCGTTTCTAAGCGATCGATAGAGTGTTACTTTACGATGGAAATGCACTTACCTCAAATGGTGCGCCATTAACATAGAAAAGTTGCCCTACAACATAGAAAAGTTTGCCCTACAAGTTTCCTTCCCTACTCACCAAGGAAAAAAGCGTGCAAAAGTTCCAAAAGGATAATTGCATTGGTTGAAGTACTTGAAATGTTGGGGATAATTGGTTGAATTCTAAAGATATAAGATACATAAATTGTGTATTATTTTAGATGTCTTGCGGGAATTTTGGCTTTGGGAGGTTAATCAAAGTGACATTATTTATGTATGCTAACATAATGGTCCCGCTTGATAAATAGATATTTGAGTAAAAAAGAGAGGTTTGAGATAAAATTAGGGTTTGAAACCTTTAATTTTATTAACTGGTACAACTTTTTGGAGTAAAGAATTTGACTCAATTCTCTAATTTTAAAATGCAACTTTTAAGAGATTTTATAAATTAATTCATTGTATGTAGTAGTAAGATGACTCCTTATCCCTAACCATCTAGGCAATTTAACTATTCATTTAGTCAAAACTTACCAAAAAAATTGAATTGATGTATAAGTATAAATATAAATACTAATGAGTGATCCTACCTCCGTTTTGCTGGATATGGAACCATGGGTTTAACTGCTTAGATTTAGGTGAATAAAATTGAATTTAGAAAAGGAAAAAGTAGAATGAGTGGATGAAATTGAAGGAATCTTGCCATAAAAAGGGAAAGTGTGCCAAATTCATAAAAATAACCAAAAATGAAAAGTGTGTCACATCCAATGAAATGGGGAGTACAATATTAGATTCGTGGTAACACATATTTTAAAACTATTAACTTTTCGCAACTTTTAATTATCCTTAATAAAATATATTAAAAATCAAATATTTTTCAAGGCAGCTGTTTAAAGTCAAAGTGTGCAGGTTGAAATGAAACGAATTTCATTATTGTAAAATTATATTTTTCACAGTAAAACTTCATCATTACTTTACACAGGGATTCATTTCAATTGTACATTAATATATTCATATGCAATTTAATTATATTAATATGTTCAATAATTGTTTCAAAAGAATCATGATATTTGCCTTTTTTCTCTCTCATTTGGTCCTTTCCCTCCCAATGAACCCTCACCTAAAAATAAAACCCTACTCCAGAGAGCTCGCTGCCGCCAGATTCGGCGGTCCGGTGGCCTCCCCTATCCCTCTCCGTGTAGTTTTAAGCTTCAGTTGTAGTCTGGTTTTAATTTATGTTATTTTTGCTTTCTATTTTGTACTATTTTGCGTGAAAATGAACCAAATGGAGGTAGTTCACATGGCCTGGAAGAAGACAGAGGAGCTGACGAGCAACTCTCAGGCACTGACAGCCTGTTAAGTTTTGGTTAATTTTGCTTTTAATATTGGTGGTCGACGGAAACGTCTTATTCAGGTTCGGTTAAACCGGAAAATGTTGGTCCCCAAATTGGGCTGATATGTAAACTGTCAGATTTTTTCCCTTGGGCAGGTTTCTACTTGTTCCGGGTTACTTTATTGAAAATCATTCGAATCATAGGAATAGTTTAGTGAAACTGTTTTACATCTTAGTTCAAAAAGTTATTGATTTCCGATGATAGAGAAATCTTGATGTAACCTTCTTTGGCTTCTTTACGGTACAACCACTGCCACTATTTCCTTCCTCCTTTAGAAAATTACATAGATGAGACGAACTCGGAAATACTCGAAGCAGCAACGACCCGAGGGAATTTTTTTTTTTGAAAAATACCTTTAGAAATGCAACACAGTTCATGGTTGGTTGCATATAACACAATGATCGAAGGGTTGGATCCGGCAATTTGATTCAAGTAGGGAGTTAGTTGATGGAGGTGATTCGTGTTTTTAGAAATTAGCAGTTGCGGCCCTGGCGATTCAGTATTGGAAGAACTAGGATGGTTTGCCACTACTTTGACTACTACTACTACCTCCGTCTCAACAAAAATGACACATTTGCTTTTGAATCACTCTTTTATTCAAGGTGGGAATAGTTGTGAAAATGTAGGGATATTTTGGAGAAGTTGTGGGCTCAACCTGAAAGTTGTTAAAGTTAAAGAGCGCATTATTGGAATTTAACAACATATTTTTTGCTATTTTGGGTAGTTTTCAAGGCTATGGGCTTATGGAAAGATGAAGTTTAACTAAAATAATAGAAAAGTAGAAGGTTTTAATTGCAATATTAAAAAGTTATTATGCAACGTGCAGTAGCTATAAGTTTATGACCTGATTAATGCAACCCAAAATTTTTATCTTGATTTCTTCTAATATGTAGTTTAAATCTTGGTCTTTCTATAATTTATGATATGACCGTCTTTCAAGAGACATATTCAATTTTCAAAGTCTGGCATTTTAGTTGGGACGGATGATAAAGACAATTGTGTGATTTTTGCTGAGATGGAGGGAGCATATCATATTGAATAATTTGTTTAGCGACATCAAATGCTCAATTTTAGCGTAGCCCTCATATTACCACCGTAGCTATAGATTAGTAACTTACTATTTTAAAGTGATTCTGTGTAATAAACTCAGTCCCAATTATGTTGTAATAGGATCGACTCAATTGCATGAGATTTTGGCTTATCCGATCATTTATGTAAAGGGGTGGGGATCCAAAAACAACCACCGTCTCTCAGACGGTTTCAATCAAAAAATGTTTTAAGAATGATGAAAATTTTCATTTGTGGATAATAAATAGAATTGATTTTTTATTGAGATATATTATTTAATATTTATAAAATATTATTATATTCTGTTTTAAAATTACATTCGTGGTTAGTATATGATAATTTGTGTTTAAAAATAAATTATATTAATATTTTATACTCCAATTATTTCATCGTTCAAACAACAATCTAGTTTTTTTTACTTTAAAAAATCATCATAAAAATGAGTTGGGGTTGTTTAACCTAATAGGGTTAATACAAAAAGGTCTACTGACCCTCCCATCTAGTTTCCATTGAGCTATTCATGGAGATTACAAATTGATTTTGGAAGGTTGACGAGCGTGTTTCCATTGATGAATCCTCCACTACTGTATTATATATCTATAATGGCCAGGCTCCCGTTACTTTTCAAAATCCTTCTACTATGTTGATATTTAAAAAATTTATCCTATCCTAAACAAATAACAATCCAATATTAATTATTTACCAAATACTATTGTATGAAAATCTCAACAAAACCGTTAGTCAAATATATTAATTAATACCATTATCCGATCAAAATAGTTCAAACAATTAACTAATAACTGCCATTAATAAAAGAATAATTTTATTACATCATAGTTTAAGACATTATGGCTTTCTCTCTCTCTTTTCTATGGGCGATTTCACACTCACTGTGTGAAAAAATGACCTGATTAAATAGTTCAGTTTTCTCCGGTGTTACTGCATGGGGAAATCAGGGGGGAAAGAAACAGTAATCACAAAGAGTAGCTATGAAAGGGAAGAAGGGAAAGGAAAAGAAATTTAGGGGGAAATGGATGTGGATCTTGAGCTAGGTATGGAAACGATGGAGGTTGTTGAAGATGAGAAGATCGGAGCAAAGGGAGGAGATAATTAATACATGCAAGGGAATCAGTGATGGGAAAATGAAGTAGAATCCTGATGGATATGTTTTGGAGGTGAGAAGTGTTACTGGGATAAGGAAGGAAGAAGGTTAAGTAGTGTATTCATGGTGAGGTTTAAACTTAAGGAGCAAAGGGATGAGACTGTGGAAACTGACATGATTATGTTTGATAATAAACCTATGGTAATCACTGAGTGGACTAAGAACAGTGAAGTTGCTAATCATAAATCTGCACCCGTATGGATTCAAATGCCAAACTTAACAATGGTGTACTAGAAGCCAAATATCCTAAGTATAATTGTTAGTGTGGTGGGAAAGCCCCTTAAACTGGACAGAGCCACAAAGGAGATGGATAGATTGGGCTATGAAAGGATGCATGTGAAAGTTAAAATTAGTGATAAAGTCCCTAAAAACATTGCATACATTGATGAAAATGAAACAGTCCAACATCAGGAGATTTGTTTTGAGTGGTTACCAGTCTGCTGTGGTAAATGCACTTTGCTTACTCACTTGACTGAGTAATGTAGGAAGGAGGAAGAGAAACATGTCAGTATTAAACAAGTGTTAGAAAAGTGAAGTAAGGAAAGAGGATGGAAAGAAGATGGGAAATATGATGCAGAATTGGGAGGAAATATGGGAAGCAGGAGGAGTCAGAGATGGGGTGTATATGGTGAATGGAAAACTGAAGAAAATTGGGGAGTGCAGTACCTCAAAGCATTTATTGCTGGAAGAGCCACCTAATGATGAATGACAATTTTTAGTATGGAACATTATGGGTGCAAATAGCAAAGAAAAATTTAAAAAATGCAGAGATTTAGTGATTAAAAGTAGGGTGAGTTTGGTATCTTTGTTAGAAACAAAAGTTCATAAAGAAAAAGAAGAAGAGCTTAGAAGAGTATGGGATTTGAATGGAGGTTAGATAGTAATGGAGAGCAAACCAGAGGGGGAAGGATATGGTTGAAATAGAGGGAAGACATTTTTTAGGTAACAGAAATAGAAAACATGAACAGTTTATTGATGTTAATATTAAACTGGCAGGTTTTAAGCAGTAATGTTTTGTAACCATATTATATGGATTAAATGATATGGAGGGAAGGAAAGAGTTATGGAAGCAGTTGGAGGGATTGGAAGCTGGAAGAGGTAAACCATGGATCATTGAAGGAAACTCCAATGCTCCACTGGAGGTGGAGGATAGAATAGGGGGGATCTTGTGATAATTTCAGAAGTTGGAGATTTTCAAGAGGTAGCAATGAAAATGGAATTGATTGAGATAAAAAATTTTGGGTCGAGGTTAACTTGGGATAACAGAAGAAAAACCAGGGAAATGGTGACGAACAAAATAGATAGAGCTATAATTAATCTTAAGTGGGTGGAGGAGTTCAGGAATTCTAGTATGTAATGTGGTAATCAATGGGGTGTAATCAAGGTGAGAAAAGAGGGGGAAAAACTGGATAAACCGTTCAAGTTCTTTAACATGTGGACAAAGAGTGAACAATTTTGAAATATTCTGAAGGTTATATGACAGAACAAAGCAGGAGAAGTATGTGACGTAATCTTATAAGATTAGAGAATCCTCTATTAGAATCAAATGGGAAAAGTTTTTCTGAAATAGAGAAAAGGGCAACAGTAGCAAGACGGGAATGGTTCAAAGCTAGTGAATAATTGCACAAAAGCCCGGGAAATGTGGTTAAACAAGAGGTTGAGCAGGAGAAAAGATTGCAGGTCATAATAATAAAAGAAGCTAAATATAAATACCTGAAACAATTGCCAAAAATAAAATGGAAGATGGAGGGGGATAGGCAACCAAGTTTTTTTTATGCTAAACTGAAAGAGTGAATGTATCAAAATCAGATTATCAGGTTGAAGGAGGGAGATGAAGAGTTTGAGGAAAAATATTTAGAAGAACACTTGATATCATATTTTAAAAAGCAGCTGGGAGAGAGCAAGAGTGTTAAAGGGGTATTACCTGAAGATGCAATAGTAGGAGGAGAGGTTTTATCAATAGGGCAGCAAATGAAGTGGAATGAAAATGTGATAGAAAAGGAAATTTTAAATGCTTTGAAGGGGATAAAGTCGAGTGAGAGCCCAAGATTTTATGGCTACAGATGAAAATTCTTTAAAGACACCTGCGGTATTATTGGAGCTAATTTTGTGGATGAAATTAGAAGTTTTTTTGCAAGTGAAACTATGCCAAAGAAGTTCAGCAAGGTAGTTATTGCACTTATACCAAAAATTGCTTAGCCTCAAAGTGCAGGTTACTTAAGACTAATAACATGTTGTTCTGTTGTTTACAAAGTAGTCACTAAAGTTTTATGTGCAAGGTTAGGGGAGGTTTTATCTAATTAGATAAATCTGAATCAGGGACCCTTTGTGAAGGGTAAGCATATTGCACATAATGTTCTTCTAGCTCATGAACTTATTCTGAACTATAAATTATGATTTCTGAAGTCTAGCTATGTTAAAAAGATATAAGGAAAGCATTTGACACCATAAATTTGAGCTTTATGTTTAAATGGCTAAATAGATTGATATTTCCTTCCTTATTTAAATCCTGGATGCAAATATGTGTGGAGTCTTCCAACTTCTATCTGTCTTTAAATAGGCATATACTGAATCTTTTCAAGGGAGAACTGGAGTGAAACAAGGGGATCCCTTATCTCCCCTACTGTTTTTTATTGGTATGGAATTTTTTACCAGAATGTTAACCAAAAAGTTTAAAGAGGGTATAATTGGATACCATCAGAGAAGTAGAGGAATTCATAGCTTATTGTTCGCAGATGATCTATTCATTATTCGTGAAGCAAGTGAAAAGTCAATGGAAGGAATTAAGGAGGTATTGAAGGAATTCTAGGATATCGCAGGGTTAGCTCTGAAAGAACAAAAATCATCAGCTTACTTCTCAACAATGGGGGAGGAGGAGATTGATAATCTGATAGAAATTCTAGTAAAAAGGAGTTCCCTATGAAATATCTAGGCATGCCAATATCAACTTCCAGATATGATAAAATTTCATGTGAAACATTGATTGAGAGAATATGTAGAAGATTGAGTTCATGAGATTCTAAAAAATATATCTTATGCTAGAAGATCTCTGTTAATAACACAATGCTTTTGAATATAGTAGGCTTTTGGTCAGGAGTTTTCAAGTTACCCGAGAATGTTCATGAAGAGATAGTCAAAAGAAGTAGGGCATTCCTCTGGAACAAAAAAATTGAGAACAGATTCTTCATACCTGCTTCGTGGGATGCTATGTGCTAGAACAAGAAATTGGGAGGAGTGGGATTCAGGGATCCATCACTATGGAATAAGGAACTACTATGCAAACATATTTGGTGTACCCAGGAGAAAAAGAACCTACTATGGATAAGATGGATTCAAGCGTACTATTTGAAAGGGAAGGATTTTGATTCGTATCAGGCACATGTAGCTCAGAGTTGGATTTGGAAGTGTTTGAACAGGATAAAGGAGAAGATGAAGGGTCAATTGAGTAAGTGTATGAATGTCAGGGGAAAATTTAATATAGCTAGTGCTTATAACATATTGATGGGGGAGCTGATCCAATGGCCAATCTCATCTGGAACTCAAAAATTCAGCCAAAGCACTATTTTTTTATGTGGATGCTACTGAAAAGCAGGTTGGCCACAACAGATAGGCTAAGAAGTTTCAACATAATTGATGCCAAAGAGTTGTGTGTTTTACGTGAAGAAGAGGTGGAAACTATTATGCATTTGCTTGCTCAATGCAGTTATACAGTAAATGTAGTTATGGGACTCGGTCTGCCTCAGGTTGCAGGTTTGAGAGAACTGGAGAAGTATTTGATGGTGATTCTGGTAAGGGGGAAGAGAAAAAATATTAGTGTGTATGTGTCTGTGTTATATCATGTATGGGAGGAGAGAAATATCAGAATTTTCCAAAGTAAGAAAATGGAGGTGATGGAGTTAAGAAGGAGAATAGAAGATGAAATCAGAATAGGTTTCTGAGCAGGAGCAAAAAGAAGTCATTTGGGTTGGGCTTTGGATATTGTACTTATAAATCCTTTATCATCATCTACTTAGGGCCATTTTTTGCCAAAATTATGTCCCAGAATGTTAGTAAATGGTGATAAAGACAGTCTAATTGACCAATGCTTAATACAATGCTCTTATGCTATTTAGCTAATGCACAATTTTGTTAGAATCGTAGAGTGAGGGATTATATCTTGTAAATATTTTTTGATCGTTTTGGAATGAAAATCGTCCTTTTTATATAAAAAAATTCTGTTAATATTTTAATAGTATAAAGTTCAAATAGTTTTTTGCATACTATAAATTTAATCTTTATTCGTTAACAGTAGCACTAAATTATACTCCCTCCGTCCCATTGTAAAATGCTTATTTATTTTCACGGTTTTCAATGAGTATAGTTGACCGTAAGTATCTCTAGTTACCTAAATTAATGTTGCATAAAAAAATTATATTTTGAAAATAGATGTTAAAATAAATTAAACAATATGTCACGTGATATTTTTATTATTTATATATTAATTTATATTTACGATCAAATTTTTAAAGTTTGACTCTCAAAAATTAAATAAGCAATTTAAAGTGGGATGAAAGGAGAATACTGCTATATATAATTTTTGAGTAAACTATGGATGCATATAAAATGTCCACAGTCCAAACAAAGCTTTGTTAAATTTATACTCCCTCCATTTATTTATTTGTGGCAACATAGGTATATGTGTTTGGATTTAGCTGAAGAAAATGAGTGGATGAAATTGAATGTAGAAAGTAGAAAATAGAATGAGTGGATGAAATTGAAGGAATCTTGCCAAAAATGAAAAGTGTATCATTTAAAAAGAAATATTCCAATAAGGTGTATGTACCGCAAATAGAGAAACGGAGGGAGTACTAAAATGTCTTACGCCTTTTAATTTTAAAATCATGCACGCCTTGAGATATTACTAAAGAAACAATTCCCTCTGATTCACTATTATTGACACACTTTATTTTTATTTTTTTCTTTTATATTGATATTTATTAAGATTCATTCAATATCATCCACACATTCAACTTTTTACTTTTTACATTCAATTTCATCCACTATTCTTTTTACCTAAATCCAAACAGCTAAAACTATGTTGACCTTAATAGAGAAACGGAGAGAACATAGAATATGATCCCTCACATAAGTGGCTAGAGGAGACATCCTCTATACAAACACACAACAAGAAACTCATATCCCTAGAAAAGAGAGAATATATTTCATCTGCGTTTCTGCCTTCTAAGTTGGAAAGAATTGCATCAAACGTTTTCCCCAATGTTTAGAATGCAACTCTTTATTTCATTTCATTTTATTTATTTATTTTCAGTATGCCTTACAATAAAGTAATGCACACTACTGGAAAACAGGGTCGTAGGTACCGGTATATTTCTCCGGTGGAGAAAATACCGGTGCTGACAATATTTGAGGCGCCAATTTTTTTTGTTGAAATTAAAGGAAACCGGTGCCAGTGGCCATTCTCAGCACTGGATTTGAGTAACCAGTGCCAGTGGCCATTCTCAACACTGGATTTGTTTAACCGGTGCCTACAATGAAATTCAGCACCGGTAGGTGATGGAAGAAGTGAAATATAGCGGTGCTAGAAATGTATGCAAGTGAGTAATAGTAATTTTGGTGCGTAAAATAATAAGGGGGAAATAGGTAGCACTGGTTCGAAGCAAAAAACTGGTGCCTCTTATTATATTATTAGCACCGGTAACTATTATTCTGGTGCTATCATGTTAGGTCCCACAAAAAAGTGACTGGTGATATGCATGAGCTCCAACACCGTATGCTCAATTGGGGGGAAACGGTGTTGTAAGCTCAATTACCCGCCAAAATATGGTGAGAAATTTGTAGCACCCGTGTTTAGGTATGAAACCGGTGCTGAAAGAGTATTTAATGCTCACCTACCACTATTCATTGGCGGGTAAAAAGTGAAAATTTTGGGAGAAAAGCTCATTAATGGTAATTTGTTTTTAGGATTTTAACATTGAATGCTCACATGAAAGCCCACAAAGGTTAGTTTTTATATTGTTTGGCATGTTATAAATGATGTAATATGACACAAATGGTTTGTATATATATTTTATGTGTTTGATCATGTTCTTGATCCTTGTATTCATGAAAGATATGTGATTGATTTGTAAATTTTTGGATGCCATCAATACTTTTTTTTTGAAATGTGAAATTGTTGTGTTAGTTTTTATCTTTTTATATGAGATGTACATATGGTTTCCTGAATTGATTTTTAGTGTTTAGATTATTGTGTACCTATGGTGAGTGTGTGGAAGTTTAACTGTGGTGCATTCAATAATTTGTAGAGATGGAACGTGCAACGGAGAGGTGTAAGCATTTGTGTTGCGACGTTAGTCGTTAGAGCAAAGAAATGTTGATTTTGTGGAGGAGTTTTTAGAGCACGCATGTGGTCATGAGAAGCAAGTGTTATGTCCTTGTCGTGATTGCAAGAATCGTAACTGTAGCGGTGATAGAGACATCATGAAACTTCACTTGGTTAGGAGAGGGTTTGAAAAAGATTATTTGGTTTGGACCTTTCACAGTGAGAAGGCACCTCCAGAGGTGGTTTTCGGAAGTGGAGGAGAGTGTTTCTGAGACTTAAATTTAGATGACATGTGTGAGGAGGTTGTCAATGAATTTAGGGGGAAGCCCAAGGTTTTGTCTAATTTCTTATGTGAGAAGAACATGCCTTTATATCCCGGTTGCAATAAGAAGGACATGGTGATGTCATGTTTGATGGAATTGTTTAATATGAAAGGTGCTGGTAAATAGAGCGACTCTAGCATGAACAAGTTGCAAAAGTTCTTGAATGAGAAGATTTCGTCCAGTAACAGGATACTGGACAACCTCTATGAGGCGAAGAGAATTCTTTCATAGGGTTGGAGTATGAAAAAATATATACTAGTCCCAACGATTGTGTTTTGTATAAGGGTGATGGGAGAAGGAAGTAGCTTGTCCCGTATGCCATGTGTCACGCTATAAGAAAAGGAGAAATATGTTTGTCGACGGTGATGTTGTGGTAAAGTTAAAGAAATGGGTTCCAGCAAAATATATGTGGTATCCTCCCATTATTCTGGGGCTGAAGAGGTGGTTTCGGAATACCAATGATGCAAAAAACATGACGTGGTACACGCAAAGGGGTTGTCCTCAAGATGATGTGATTCGTCATCTATCTGATGTTGATCAGTGGAAGATATTGGATAAGAGGTATCCGAAATTTTCCAGTGAGCCAAGGAACTTGAGGATGGCTTTGTGTACTGATGGAATGAACCTGTTTGGAAACTTGTCATCTAGGCACTCTTCATGGCCAGTGATACTTGCCATATACAACCTTCCATCGTATTTGTGTATGAAGAGGAAATATGTGTTGATGCCTTTGTTGATTTCAGGCCCAAAGCATCCCAAAAATGACATCGATACGTATCTAGCACATTTGATAGAAGATTTGAAGTTTCTGTGGTCCGAGGGTGTCGATATATTTGATGGTTTCAGGGGATCGATGTTTAATTTTAAGGCAATGTTGTTTTGTACCATAAATTATTTTCCAGCATACGGTAACCTTTCGAGTTCTGTGGTGAAGGGGCACAAGCCGTGTCTAGTGTGCGAAAAGACCACAAAACCAAAAGATGAATAATGGCCGCAACACAGTGTATTTGGGTCACCGGAAATTCCTCCCTATGAATCATAAATTGTATGAGGACGCATTTCAGTTTTTTGGGTGGAAGGCGGTCTGGAAGGCACCAAGACCATTGAAGGGGGTTGTCATCCACAACAAGGTTAAGAAATTGAATGTTGTTCTTGGGAAGAAGATGAAGAAAGTTGGTGCGGCTGTTGAACTGGTGCATTCTTCCACATTTGTGAACTAGTTTTACGATCGTTGCAATGAGAACAACACACCTAGTAAACTCCATAGTTTTGCAAGGAGGCCGAACTGCACTGTCAGAAGGTAGCTAGGGTGTGATATTAATGGTTTTACTTTTTCAACGGCTGAAAAGGACAGTAAGAGCACCACGCAGAACAGTGTAGTTTACATTGAGTCTGGATTGATGTGGCAGTCTAGCAAGAAAGACAAAAACCCTATCATAGCAGTCATGGCCTTTTATGGGATGATTGAGGAAATTTGGGAGTTGGACTATGTTGAGTTTAAAGTTGTAGTCTTCAAGTGCTAGTGGGTTGATAATGGTGTCGGGGTTCGTACGGAGAAATGCTTGGGTTTCACATTGATGGACCTTGCCGGGTTGGGTTCGAGGATGACAAATTCATCTTCGCTGCTCAGACACGCTAGGTTTTTTTATGTTAGGGATCCCAGTAACGAGAAGTGGCATGTTTTCCTACATGGGAAGAATTCTATTTCGATGAGGAGATTGACTATCCTGTCAGAGAAGAATCTCCTGAGTTTCCAAGTTTGGAAGATGTGGCTGGAGCATCAGTAGGTAGATGGTTACACGGTGACGGATTAAGGATTGATGAGAGCAGGAAAATCTTGGGGGTGATGTTGTCTTCAAAAGGAAAATATAGTGCATGTAATCACCGTAATTATCATTATACTTTTGTGTACAGGCCACTGTCATATGTTATCATCCATCCATGAATATTTCGATATTGAATTTTTAATTGGGGTTAAGTTTGTATGAAGTACAGTGTTGTGCATTTGCATATTTTGGGAAAAGTTGGGAAGGGGATTATTTAGCACCTGTTTTACATTACAAAATCGGTGCTGAGAAACAAAGTATGTGCTATGTTTCTAGTCCGGCGCCAGTATTTTTTCATTTTCAGCACAAGTTATGGTACCGGTGCTGAGCACTTAGTTAAATTAAAATTCTTTAGCTCTTGGGCTGAAAATGTGTCAATAAAAATTAATTAAATGTAGTCGTCGACAACTGCTTGGTCAGTACGAGGCACCATTTTCTTCATATCCAGCACTGGTTTTGGATCGGTGCTGTGTACTTAAACAGTTTTTTTGTGTCTGCTCTCGGATGAGGAAAAAAGTGGAAACAATTATGTAATGCGGCCTTAGGCAGCTGCTTAAAATTCAGGTTGCACTGGATTTTCTTTATTCAGGACCGGTTTCTTAACCGGTTCTATATAGTTAGAATATTTTTGTTACCTTTGCTCTCGGGATGGAAACATATTTATAATAATTTATGTAAAGTAGCCGCGGGCAGCTGCTCAGTTATATATAGGCATCGATTTTTCATCATTTTACCGGTGCTGAAAATTGCTGAATATTTAAAACACCTTACTCCGGTATAGAAAAGTGGGGACCACCTAAGAAGATGCACAGACTTTGGATGAGCGGTTGTTTGCTAGTTATTATTCGTGCTTTTCATTGAAAATTCTTGAACAGTAAGTTTTCCAGTTTTTTGGATTTTCTTAAAACAAGTGTTTGTCATTATGATGACAACATATGCTGAATGATTATTTAGGTGATAAGAAAATCCCTTATTTTACATGCTTATATAATTTTATCATACTACTTCAAAATTACAATTAATAGTATATGAAAATTATGTTTTGTCGTATAATTAATTTTTATATGTTAACATTATATATATATATGTATATTTATACATTTAATAGATATTCTAATATTTATATTATTTTAATCTAATTCTACTCCATCTGCCTCATCTGAACTTGCAATCTTACTTTTTTAATACTATTCTCTATCAAATCTGATAACATATTTGAAATGATATATGAACAACAATATTATCGTATATAATATTGTTCAATTCTTCGGAATTTCAGGAATATGAATGTATTAACGTCATCTCTCTTCATCTTTTGTTCGGGTTACTGTTGTGCATGCAACATTATTATATCTAAAATTAATGCATAACCAGACAAAAACCGCTTAGATGGATTCAAGAGCCTGGAGATTAATTGGTTCCATCTGTTGTCTAAATAGTTAGTTGTGTCTCAAAACTGGAGTACTGCTGCGGCTAACCAATCCATTAGTCGTTAGATTGCATGATGTGGTTAAGGCAGACCCAAAAACATTTATATGACTGTGTCCCCGACACGGTATCGCTGGCAAAAAACACTTAACCAGCAATATATCTCCATTCAAGCGGTGGACGGTGGCTTTTGCGGGGTCTAACGTTGCCTGTCATGTTCATGCAATTCAATTATACCACGTGGATTTGTATGACTTTGAAACAAGTTCAACAATCAAGATGTACTCCTTCCCATATAAATTTACACTGCAATCATTATCACGCTGATTAAGAAATATGTTTGGCTGTTAATATCTTTGCCTACGTATAATAACGGCAAATAAAATTTTGATATTTAGAAACTAGTTGTTACGACGAATTGAACGGTATCATATACAATAATATTATTGTTCATAAATCTAATCAAATATGCGATCAAATTTTGATAGAGAATAGTATAAAAAAAATGGAAGTGCAAATAGAGTTGCAACAGAGGGAGTACGGCAACATAAGATGGACATTTTTTTTTTATTCTAGAAAAGTAGGTGTAGCACTTATTTGTGATTATAAGGCCATGTTTAATGGTAGAAATCACTACCGGTTTCTTACCAATTAAATATGTTATTTTTCCCATTCTCTCTCTTCCACCCAACTTTAAGAAACCACTTAAGAAACCACTCACTTTCTCCTCCACAATGGTAAGAAACCACTTTATACTATTCATG
>JAULKM010099462.1:0-10864 GCA_032355605.1 Rubia tinctorum
GATACATTTTGCACTTTAGGTGTTTTTTGTGCAAAAAATCATGGATTGTGAAGAATTGAGAGGGAGCTATACATTGTACTCTTTTTCCCTTAACCAACGATTTTTTTTCCATTAGATTTTTAAGTTAAGGTTTTTAATGAGGTGATGTGTTCCAATAGAAAATGTTCTTATTTTATAAAACATTTTTCCAGAGATGAAGGAAAGGAGGCAAAAGCAGAATTGTTGAAGTTATGGAGTGGACAGTGAATTATTGAAGAAATATAGATTTGAAAAAAAAAATAAAGATATTCACTGATAAAGATTGTATTATCTCTTTCCAATTAAAATTGTTTAATTTTAAGAATTAGTTAATTAGAGGTGGAATAAATTTTGTTATACATCTTTTCATTTTTCCGTCCAGAGAATCCGAATTAGATTCGATTCGATTCCGTTTTGTTTTCTTGGACGGCCATGCGAGTATAACTATAAATGCATGTATTCAGGTCTTAGTTAATTATATACATTTCGTGAGTTTGAATTGAACTTTCTGAAAGTTACAGAGGGAGAGACACGGCTGCAGAGCTTGAATATCAATAATTTCCATACACAGCTTTGTTCCAAATCGGGTTCCATCGTTTTTATTTAATTATATTAATTATGTTTTATTTTTATATTATTTGTTTGTTTTATTTAATTATTATGAGTAGCTAATTTATATATCGGCATGAAATAACGAGCATTAGGTTACTAATCGTGAGACCTAATTGTTTTATAATTGATTCTTATGTGTCCTTGATTTAATTTATTATTGATATGTTTAATCTTTGCTATCTAATTCCACCAATACGTAATCGTTGGAAAATGTTAGTAAGTAGCGAGTTTTTGTGAAAAACATCTAATTAGCTAAGACTGTAATAGTAAGATGAGAAACAATTAAGTGTGCATTACTATTTGCTTTTACTTTGGTAATTGCTATATCGGGTTCTTTTAATTCTTAATGCAATCGAGGTGTGTCTGGTTTAGCGAATACTTTTCGGGGGGAATCTTGCTAAGAGAAATAATTGATTAAATATAATCGGTCAATTGTCGACAAAGTAATAAAGAATTTGGGAGGTTAAGTGGACCTACTTTCCTATAATTGATAGATGCGTAAGGATTAATTCATGGGAAAAGTGTAAAAATAACCCTATAAGATTGTGAAAGTGCAGGAATGACCTTGTATAATATGAAAGTGCAGAAGTAACCCTATAAGATTGTCAAAATGTTCAATTTTAACCTTGTGGCCAATTTTTGGCGTTGACCGATACAAATCCGACATTGACTAATAATGAAAAGACATATGCCCCTGGAATTAAAACTGCAATTGAAATGACTATTCTATCCCCCTTCTTCTTCTTCTCATTCATCTTCTCCAAACACATCCACCACCTGTCATTGCCGTCGCCGCCTTGCCGCCGAACGATTCACCGTCGCGCCACCGCCCGATTCGCCCTAGCTCCTCCTCCATCGCCTATAACTCTGCCACAAACTCTAGCTCCTCCTCCGGCATCGGCGACTCTAACTCCTCCTTCGACATCGACGGCCAGAACCGATTTGCCCTAGCTCCTCCTTCATCGCCCAGAACTCCGCCCCAAAACCCTAGCTGCTCCGGCCGCCACTGCTCAACCCATCCCTAGCCCAGAAACCCTCTAATTCCGCCGCCGCCACTAGACCTTTTCTCCTCCGCCACTGGAGAAAAGCTCGATTCTGACACCGACGAGCAAAAAAATTACTAATCTTTATGTTTGGTCATCATCCCCGCAAGAACTCATAGCAGAGAACAGTTGCTATATCCAGCTCGGGTTTGGATCGTGGGAGAAAAAGAAGATGAAATCGGGTCCTTTGGCCCCTCCGCCGCTCACCACCGTTGTACTCTTCCACCGCTGCCCCTATCGCCACCGATATACTCCTACGCCGCTGCCCCACCACCTCTCCCGATATTTTCCACCGCTACCTCACCACCCTTTCATCTCCCCCGATCTCCTATGCCACTGCCCCACCACGCCTCACCTCTTCCGGGTAACACCACCGCCACTGAATCTTAGCCCCAAGATGACCTTTGCAGCTCAGACCCAGCACCGTTCAGCCAAGCGCCGAGACCCGAGCGGAGAGTGGTGGCGGGCAGAAGAAGAGATTTGTTCTCCTGAAACGGGAGGGAGGGTTCCAGAATTTTTGTTTTTTTGTTAAATATCAAGGGATAATAATGTCTTTTCAAATTCAAATGTTTTTAATTTATTTCATATAAGGGTAAAAAGGTAATTTTCATATTTTCCGTCCATTTTCCGAGTTGACATTTCAGTCAACGCCTGACAGGGTTATTTATGCACTTTCAGATTTTACAAGGTTATTCCTGCACTTTTGGGCAAAATATAGGGTTAAAAATGCACTTTTCTCTTAATTCATTATTGCGCCTATGATCGATGTTTAACTAATGTGAGTTATTACGAGCCGATTACATTCATTATATATTTTCTTGATTTCTAATATTGTTAATTTTTATTTTATTTCATATTTGATATTAGTTAGTTGCATAATTAGTTGTTTGAAAATTAAGGCGCGATTACTACCCCAATATTGTTTTATATCAGTTGGTAATTTTATAGTTTTTGCTTCGTTTTTCGTGGGATCAACTATGCTTACTGTTGTATTAATCTCATTTATAGGGTTTGCAAATTATTTTGATAACTGAAGTTGGAGACGATGCCATGTGTTTTGTAGCGCCAGAATCCAAAACCCAATCGTGTCGCTGCTGATGAGAAAGACCTGTATGTCTTAAAATATCACACCGTCGAGAACTAAGGTGGGCCATATCACCAAAGCAAATATATATTTAAAAAACCGATGAAAGGCAAAAAAATCCGCCCAAAAATGCAGAAAGAAGGATTTCACTCGCTGAAAAGGCAAAGCGCGTGTGTCTCACGCGCTGGTAGATGCAAGAGCGCATGTGGCCCAGTCGCGCGTGCGTTTCACGCGCTGGAGATGTCGCGCACTGGAGATGGTTGTGCGCGTGCGGATCACGCGCGGAAAGTGAAACGCGCGGGTCTGCCTTTGGCGCGTGGATCTCACGCGCCTGAATTTCAGTTGAACGGAGATAACGCCCACGGTGAGACGAGTTCGCCGGAATAAGTCTGAAAGGTGACGGTGTGACAATATTCGGGCACTGAGACGAGTTCGCCGGGAATTGCTGAGAGGAGAATTCGGTGATGCGACGCCGGCGCAAAAAGATTGCAGAGAGTTCACCGGGAAAGTTCGCCGGTGATGGGTGTGAACACTCCAGACGCGCTGGAATCTGAGACGCCAGAGGCGGTGGAAACGTGCTAGATATGGAGACGAGTGTGGAGACACCAGGTGCGCTGGAAACGGAGATGCCCGAGGTGGTGGAGACAGAGTGGAGACGGGTGTGGAGAATGTAGGGTTTGCCGGGAAAGTTCGCCGGAAAAGTTCGCCGGAAAAGATGCAGGTGAAAGGGAGGGGGAAAAAATAATAATTTAGGTCTAAGGATCAGACTTGCTCTGATACCATGATAGAATGATTTCCCGTGAATATTATTATTGATGATCAGGAGAATAAATAGAGTACAAAACATGAAGGTAGAAGAGTCCAAGTATAACTCTTAAACAAACTAGAATCAAATCTAATCTTCTAATTGATTTAGTCTAACACTAACCATACGTAACGTTTTTACTTTATATTTTCGTTTGTGTTAATTAAATGTTTCTATCTCTTTATTGAATTGATATTTTTGATTGAAATATAGTTTTTTTTCATTTCAAAACCTCGCCTTCTCTGTCAAATAAGCATATATAAATACCTTTGCAAATAACTATTCAAATTTAACACTTTATTATTCAACATTATTCTTTATCAAATTTTGACCACATATTTAAGTATATATACAAGCAATAATATTATCATACGTGATACTGTTGAATTAATTATTACAAGTAATTTTAAGTATTAACTTTTTACATGCCGTTATTATATATTCAAATTTATTAGTGGCTAAACATACTTTTTGATAACCATGAAAAATATTTTATAAAATTTGGGGTGAGACGAAGGAGTAGAAAGATTAATTATGCTGGGACCGTGGGAGTATTAATTAAAGAAGCAGGAGTTCCCTTCCATTGAAATCTACACAGGAATTAGTTGGCGGAAGTCCAAAACTGGTGGAAGAAAAGGACAAATTGTAGTTAGAGTTGGTAGCTCGAGAGACCCATTTTTCAATTGCAAAATTTCAAAGGTGAGAAATTGAGAGGTCTCATGTTATGTCGTACATGACTAGTCGAACTACTCCTTGTTGATTGCAAAATTTGGCTACTACAAGTCGTGCCATTTAAAACATTTTAACGCCGATCATACAGGTGAGGTTAATATGATGTAAAGGTAAAGAATGAGTACGCGTGTATATTTAATTAGGTAATAGAAAATTAAATAAAATCCAATTATAAAGTCCACCGGCCCAATTTCTAATTTTAGATAAAATAGTAGTATATTTTTAAAATTCCAAAATAAATACTTCCTTTTTTCCATTTCTACCTACAATTTAATTATTTAGTACTTTCTCTCTCTAAATTCTCTGACATCTATCATTTCCTTACCGATAACAATTCTTTTCCATCAGAATATCGCTAGAATTGCAGTAACCATGGTTGAGCTCCACCTTGGGGTGACAAAAAATCCTTTCCAGCTGCCCTAAAAACCAAATCTCCACCGTTCATTTCATCTCTACCTAACAATCCTGAATTTCAATCCAAAAACAAACATCTAAGAGACACAGCTTGCCTCTGTACTGAAGAAGAAATTCAACGCCTCTCTACTGACTACTCGAATGCCTTAATGATAAATTCGTTAAAGGCTGACCTACGATGGAGCAACTAGAGGTGTCTTTCAAAACTGCAGGTTTTTAAGGGAGGTATCAGTTGGGCTCACTCGACTTCAAACATGTTCTCATCCTCTCTGAGTTAACTATGAATTGTCACCGATGCTGGATCAAGGGCTCATGGTCATTTCAAGGAACCACAATGAAAGTCCTCCGATGGACCTCTGATTTCACACCTAACTCGAAATCTCCAGTCTTTCTGATACAGGTAATGATAAGGTATGGGCTAGAAGGCCCAATATCAGCCATCCAACCCACCCAGCAAATGGGCCAAGCAAGCTTGGGAGAATAACGAGATGAAGGTACAATGAGATGGATCAATCACATTAGCCACCAAACACAAATATCTATGGGAGAGAACGTGAAAGTAAGGTAAGATCTTCATAATTAATTCACTATTCACTAAATACGCTCCACATGGCAAATAGTATTGACCGAAGCGACGGAACATGTACAGCCCTCCGCCTGCCTTCCTGACCCAAGTCTGTCTATCTTGTAGGTTTGGGAGTCATTGAAGCATAGAAGAATGCACAGAGGATATCAGCAAGAATCGGCATTAACATTGGCGCTGTCAGTGGGAAACACTTGATCTTTCTTAGCATATGCGCAACTCAAAAACCATGGAATGACAGTTGTGAGTAGGAAGCTTGCTTAACCAAGTGCTTCTAGAAGACGTGACACATTTAGAGGTGGAGATCACCCTGACGCCGACGAGAGAGCGACACCGGCTTCAAACGACTGCAGACCTCGTAAACAACTCAGAGATGTTCCAAACAATGATGGCATCACAAAGGGAGATGATGAGAAGGTTGAATGAGATGAAGGGGAAGAAGACGAGGAGGTTAGTGTGGAAGGGGCGAGGTGTCGAACCGACCTAGCTATTTTTGGACAGGGAGGACAATGACGAAGAGCCCCACTAGATAGAACAGGGGTTGGAGATAGGCTGAAGCATGACCAAGAACTCCAGAGGCACAACTACCTCCGAGTGGAAGGCTCACGCTGGAGTTGAGGAGGCAATGACAGGTTGCGAGTGACATGCTGCCTATGTCCCGGTGCTAAGGGGAAAAGACCTCGCCAAGGATAAAGCTCCACAGATTTAAGAAGAGCAAGAATCTACAATAAAGGAATGATGAGGATTGCCGTTCACTAGAAGGATACAACTGTTCACGGCAGATCCGAAGTTGAGATAACCCTCAACCTGGGGTAGTACAATGGTGAGGCCTACCCAGAGGACCACCTGCACACCTTTGCACCATTATTGCCACCTTTGCGATACTACAAGCCATCTAGTGCAAAGTGTTTGCAACCACTTTAACAGCTGTAGTCAGAGTGTGGTTCAAGAACCTGGAGGATGGAATGATCGACAGTTTTAGCCAGCTAGAATAGAAGTTGTTAACCCATTTTATGCAGAGGAGGAAGTTTCAAAAGACCAGGTCCAAGCTCCTATCAATCAGGGAGAAGCCAGCGGAAACGCTATCAAGGTACTGGGAAAGGTTCATTGATGAGGCGAACCAAGTGGATGAGAGGAGCAACCAGTTCTTCATGGACACCTTCATGAACAGTTTGAGGTATAAGTTGTTGCTGCGGAACTGCAGCTTTGACCCCAAGTACAATCGACGAGCTGATGAAGATAGTTCGAAACTTCAGCAGGGCCGACATGGCTGAAAAATGGAGAAAATAAACTCAGGCTGGTTATAGCCAACATAAGGTTGATGTTGTCAGGGACAACAAGCCTAAGAAAGCAGGGTGTGTTAGGTCGAGCAGTTTTGACAGGGTAGAGAAAACTTTAATGCCTCTCACATAGACACCTAAGGAAATCTTTGTTGAGGTGGCAAGTAAGAGCATATTGGATGTCCCAGAAAAGATAAAGGCTGATCCCAGAAAGAGGAGAAAGTCTCATTTCTGTGATAGCACCACAATCATGGTCACAACACAAACAATTGCATCCATTTGAAGTAGAAAATAGTATAATGTGTACGGAGCGGAGAGCTAGCGCACCTGGTGAAAGATTCGAGAGTTCACAACAAAGCCGCGTATCGGAGAAAGAGTAGGTATGCAGGATGTTACAAGCAGCAGGAGGGATGGAGAAGGCCTTGAATCCTAGACAGGGAGTGAACTCATAGTAAGGGAAAGGAAGTGGCTAAAGCTGAAGCTGGGGGAGAAAGAGGTAGAAAGAAAGCACCCCCATGGAATACAACATGCCAGCGACGGTGACATACATATACGCCATAAAAAGTGAAAGGACAGGGTGAAGGACAGAATCCCAGAGGAGAGCAAGCTACAGACTGACATCACAGCCAACGCCAATGGACGGGAATTTGGGCATGAACGAATTGATAACATTTGGCGCAGATGATCCGATCCCAAACAGGCCAGCTGGGGCCAATGCGGTGGTGGTGACGGTTAGAATGATGAACAAGATGATCCATCGAGCATATGTAGATGGTGGAAATTCTGCTGAAATCATGTAATGACATTGTTTTGAGAAACTGGATGAGAACACGAGGAAGAAGCTGAAATTGATGGATATAGCGCTGTTGGATTTTGCAGACAGAACTGTTTGGTCAGAGGGGATAATTCTCCTCCCGGTAACTGTTAGAGAAGGGGGTAGAATCAAAACGGTGGATATGGAGTCCATTTTGGTAAAGGCAAACAACCCATACTATCTGATATTGGGCATGCCAGCCCTAGCTTTACTAAAGGGGATAGTAATGACCCTGCACTTGCTGCTAAAATTCTTAACAAAATGGAGGGATAGCCACGGTTAGGAGAGATCAAAAGAAAGAAAATGAGTGTCACAAGATTGCTTTTAGCAAGCGTAAGTAGAATAAAATGGCCCCGGACCATGAACGGAAGAATGGTAAAGCCAAGGCCGTCAGGATATTTACAAACAGGTGTAACCCATTCAAGCTGGACGCCAAGGTGCAACTAGTGTAGCTGAGCGAGGGTCAGGCAGTGCAGTTAGGAGTATTCCTTCCACCGGATGTTAGGAGAGAGCCCGTGAAGGTGTTGAAGTAAAATATACATGCTTTTGCATGGAATCAAAAGGATATTACAGGAGTCCTCAAGGAAGTGGGTTGTCATGAGCTGAAGGTAGAACCATCCCATAAACCTGTTAAGCAAAAGAGGATAATGTTGTGCAGGGAGAGGAACAAGGCTGTTAATAAGGAGGTAGGCCAGCTAGTAGTTGTAGGAATTTTGAAGGAAATAACTTACCTAACATGGTTGGCAAACCCGGTCTTAGTAAAAAAAGCAGATGGCAGATGGCAACTGGAAAATGTGTGTGGATTACACAGACTTGAACAAGGCTTATTCCAAGAACTGCTACCCATTTTCGGTCATTAACTAGAAGCTAGATGCCTTTACCAATTCCCCAATTAATTTTTTTATGTATACAAGGGATATCATCAGATTCCCATTCTAGAAAGTGACATAGAAAAGACAGCGTTCTTAACCGAAAAGGGAGCTTTTGGATACCAGATGATGCCTTTTGGTCCAGAAACGCCGGAGCCACGTATCCAAGGGTGGTAGATAATATTTTCAGAGCCAGATTGGGAGAAACATGGAAGTATTTGTAGATGACATGGTGATAAAAATCTCCCAGTAAGAGACCTTCATGAATGATGTTAGAGAAACCCTGACACGGTTCGAGGAGACGGATATGATGCTGAACCCAACCAAATATCAATTTGGGGTGGAGGTAGGGAAGTTCCTAAGGTACATGGTGTCATATGAGGGGTTACGGTAAAACCCCAAGAAGTTGAAGGGAACCTTGGCAATGAAATCACCAAGTACAGTAAAAGAAGTGCAAAGTTTGAACGGGAAGCTGGTAGCCTTGAACTGCTTCATGTCTCAGGCAGCAGAAATAGCGTTACCTTTCTTTAAAATATTGAAGGGATGTGTAGATAAGAAGGGGACTATATAATGGGGAGAACAGTAAGAGAACGCCTTCGCAGAGCTTAAGGCCCAACTGAAGAACCTTTCCACCTTAATTAGGTCGCGATAGGGAGAGACCTTGTATCTGTATGTGGCAGCAAGCGAGGATGTGGTCAGTGGTGCGTTGGTCAGGGACGAAAATAAGATATAACGACCGATGTACTTTGTGAGCCAAGCTTTATAGGGCCCCGAGATGGGATACACGAGCCAGGAAAAGCTTGCGCTAACCCTAGTCAATGCAGCTAGGAGATTAAGGCAGTACTTCCAGGCACATCCCGTGATAATACTGACTAATCAACCATTGAAGGAAATTCAGACCAAGCCGGAGGCCTCAGGAAGGCTAGTGAATTGGGTGGTGGAGCTGGGAGAACACACCATTGAATACGCCCTACGAAAAGAAATAAAAGGGAAAATAATGGCAGATTTTTTGGCTGAAATGCCCAAGTATGTTGAGAACAAGATAGCAACACCGTAGGGTGGCACGCTGACAGTGACTCAGAGCAGGCTGGAAGGCCCAGATGTGTGGAAGTTGCATGTAGACGGAGCTTCAGTAGTAGAAGGAGCTAGTACATGACTGGTGATATCAGATCCGCAAGGCATGTAGACAACCTATGACATGCGTTTCAAGTTCCCAACCTCAAATAATGAAGCAGAATATGAAACACTGATTGCGGGTATGGAGATAGCCAAGAAGCTGGGAGCAAAGAAGCTGCAAGCCCATGGAGATTCTGTGTTAGTGGCCAACCAATATAGTGGGCAGTATGTTTCTAAGGAGCCAACCATGATGAAATACTGAGATAAGGGTAGGAGTATGGCAACAAAAGGCAAATATTTTAATATTATGAGGTTTCCCAGGTCATAGAACACGAGGGCCAACGGGTTAAGAAAACTAGTGTCATTTTCACATGCACATCTGACCAAGTCTGTCCTGGTAGAAGAGTTAACCAAGAGATCGACTGATGCTAAGCCAATCGAGGCAACACATAGCGCAATGCAAAGCCAATCGAGGCAACACATAGCGCAATGACCAGATGGATGACACTTATCCGGATCTACTTGGAACACGAAACATTGCCAACAAACGAGAAGGAATCAAGGGCAGTTAAGAGGAAAGCGTTGCAGTATGCCATAAGGAATGACTTTCTGTACAAGCGGGGGGCACACAGAGCCATGACTTAGATGCGAGGGTCCCGTGCTGGCGAATACTGTCCCTGGAGAGATACATGAAGGGAGCTACGAGAGACACCGGGCGAACCGAAGATGGTTGCGTTACGAGCTGTGCGGGCTGGATACTATTGGCCAACCATGAAGGCGGACACTGAGAAAATGGTTAGGGAATGTCACAGGTGCCAGAAAAATCCAGGGTACGAAGAAAATCTGCAGAGCGGATGACTAACATTTGGTTTCTCTGGCCTTTTGGAATATGGGGGATTGATATCGCAAGGCCGTTCCGTGCGACAACAGGGAGGAAAATGTTCACGGGCTTTCAATAAATATTGGAAAGACCAAGGTTTAAAATGCAAATTAGAAGAAATCAAGAAAAAACTGGGTTGCATTAATTGGGTCATAAACTTATAATTAGTGCATGTAGCATAATAAATTTTTAATATTGCAACTAAAACCTTTTACATTTCTATAATTCTAATCAACCTCATCTTTCTATATAACTATGAAAATGCGGCATTTCCCAAGATTTTGCACTAAGTTTATGCATAAAAATAAATTTGAGAGATGCATTCAATATAAATTATTTATATATTTCAATTAGTATGAGTCAATTTAGTGAGTATACCCAATGAAAATGCTATATTAATGTTAATTTTGATGAACTTTTCAGCCATATCATATTAAATGAAAATATAAGTTACAATTATTGTTAATATTCTAATAATTGTTCTAAGAGTCTGTCTCTTGAAAGAATGTTTTTCCATAAGTCATGGAAAAATCAAAATTTAAAGTGTAAATTAGAAGAAATTAAGATAAAAATTTTGGGTTGTATGAATCGGGTTATAAAATTTATAACTACTA
>JAULKM010099463.1:0-10864 GCA_032355605.1 Rubia tinctorum
GTTACAGGTTGCTGACATTTTTACTAAAAATATTTTTAGTGGGTTGTAGTGTAAACATTGTTCCAATCTATCTGTTATTGTACACCGTAAACATTGAGGGTGTATTAGGGTATAAAGATAAAATAATTTTTTTATATAAATATATTTATATATATAAAGAGTGTCCGTACTACCAATTGGGTAAGTCACAAGTATTATCATTATCCCATACAATTTGTATGCTCAATTTCAACCCTTAAAAAAGAATCAATGGGTGTATTTTCTTACTTTCAAATTATGGTTTCACATGATTAAGTACCAGTTTTTTCTTAATTTCAAATTATTGTTTCACCTCATTAAGTACCTGGTATTTTTACTTGAAGAAATATAATTTAAAGGGAATTGAATTAAAATTAATAAAATTAATAAACATAAATCAAACTAAATTCCATTTGTAAAATTGTATAGTAATTGTGTAAAACTTACTTATCACTACAAGAAAATTGACCTATTACTTCATCCATTTTACATCGGTTTTTTTTGCTTAGATCAAATAACTGAGGTAAAAATTCTTTTGCCTCGCCTATTTAATTTTTTGAAATAAATAATATTTTTTACCTTGGTTAAACTAAATGAGGTAAATAACAGATTTTTTACCCCTGTTCTTTGATAACCACAGTAAATAATTTCCAAATTCGAAGTAAAATGTATGATTGACGTAGCTGTGATGTCGGCAACATGGGTATGACCTAGCAGTAATAGTCAATCACGAGATGAACGACTTCGCACGTTTAGTCGGTTGAACTGAATTTATCTCGACGCATATTGGGCTCTGCAATGTTGTACATGCACATCAGTGCAAACCCATGCCTCAATGTCACAGTTTAGTTGGTAATATGTCGGTTAACTTGACATAATGTGTGTGGATGATGTGCGAATTCACACTTCTATATCGTACCAAATAAATCAACAATAGTTAACCAATGCAGCCAGAACTTAGAATGTACCATCTAAAGGTCTCATTCCAAATTCACAACAGCAAGTCTCAAATGTAATGAAACTAAATTGGTAAGACTAATATTGCTACCATGCATGCAATATCCAGGAAACATCCCACACATTTAAAGCTATCAAACAAAATATAAAATATCCCAATAAAATCCAAATAAAAATTCATCATCATGTATGACAAAATAACATCCATGGCAATCAATGGGGTGGTGATGGGGTTGGATATCGTCTGCCGATGAACTATTTCCATCTGACTCTTCAGTGGAAAAATTGGTATCGTCGTAAACCCTTTTTCATCATCTATGAATCTCAACCAATCTTCGTCATCCCCGGGAACCTCATCTTTAGGTTCATTGATAGCAATGACAATCATAGACTTTAGCTCCACCGATTCTTCCATAATCTTTTGCACGTTGTGGTCCGTGCATTGTGTCAAGGCCTTGGTCTCAGCCATGTCCTTTATGAGGATGCTCTAGGAGCTATGTTTAAGGCTTGTGGGGAAAAATAAGTTAAATGAAATATAAAATGTAAATAAAAAATATTTTGGAATAACCATAAAACCTAAAAAAAATCATACCGATCGCGGGGAAGGAGTACTAGTTGTGGCAGGATCCTCTGCCGTGGAAGCTGATGGAGTCGCCTATGTCCCAATTGTCGGTGGTACATCCAGATTTCCCTTGGGGACATTGCGTTCAATCCACTTCCCTTTCTCCTATTGCCAATTATTCTACCCAAAGTAGTTCGCATCATAGTATTCGGCTGGATCTTCACCATTTGATCGGAACCATCTTCTTCTCCTGAATGGTGATGATTACAATGCCGCAAGGAAGTGTCCAACTCTTCATTACGATGGCCACTTGGTGTATCTCCTGGATGATGGTCTACCCAGGGTCTACCACCTTCTTCTCTGCAAGGTGATAGTACATGACGGCCCCGTTGATCGTGCACTCCAAAGGATGTCCGGCTGGGATCAGTATTTGTTCAGTTATATTATTTATTATTATTTCCTTAAGATTAAGGACATGAATCTTGATCTGCCTCTATTGGAGTAGCCCATTTCCCCACTTCAATTTTGAAGTACTTCTCCACCATTTGGTTGGGGTCAAGAGCCTGAAATTGGTCATTCTTGACAACCGGTGGTGGCCAACTATTCTAGCAGTATAGCTGTGGAGGATGAACCTCTGGCTGATTCTCTGCACCGACTTTGGACCCTATCACTTGATTGATGAACTTTGTCATCATCTCCACGTCCACCTAATTCACTTTTGTACTATAGATGTTCCTGATTGCCAAGTGAAATTGGCGTACAACTCCTTGACCTTCGTATCATACATCGGTTTGTCCAGACATATCAAACCCTCTATTCTTGATAGTTTGAAGGGTTTGAGGAAAACATCAAGGTGGAGTCGCGCAACGTCCTCGAGCTTTATCACCTTGACCTGTTTTATCCTGCGACCCGAATCATTTCGAAACACTTTTATGCCTCTTCATCTATGAAGCGTATGTTTTCCCATGTTACCGGTTGAGGGGTGTCTGTTTGACCCGCCCCTCTTAGCATCGCTTTAATCAATCTATCACGGAAGATTAACTGATTAAAACCGAGAGGGGACCGTCAAAGATAGAATTTGTACTGTTGCTTCCGTTCCTACTACTATGCTACCAAAATGGGTAGGTAGTGGCAAGACTGGGCTTGTCCATAGAGATATTAGGTATCTAAGAGTCAACTAAACACAACTGCGATCTTGTCATCAATCGAATCACTCATCAAGAATAGTTAGTATTGGTAAAATAAGATTTGGAGGGGGGGTTTCTAACAACTACTAACATGAAATTAACACGACAATAAACTATGTAAACTAGCACTTGGGGAATATTTGCGTAACATGATCAATGTTGTTTCGATCCTTGATTCCAGCACATACAAGAAGTATAAACGTATTCTAATATTTGTGACACGTGGTGTGGTCGATGGTCAACACTTCTCCATACCTGTCATGTAGGGTGTGCATGTAATCTTCCATGGGCATCGCCTTCGTAATTAGGGAAGTGCAACAATGGCTCTGACTATGGCGCAGATCTGAATCATCCCTGTACTATTATGTCCTGGGGGTGAATCACCTTATCAATGGCTCTAGGGTTGCAAATGACTAACCCTACTTTATTAATCTATCTATCTCTATATGTAACCCTTCGAGCCAATTTGCCAACTAAGACTAGAGTATGGTCAATTGTAACTTTGACTTGGCAACCCATAATCACACACCCACATGATTCCCTACTATCGTTACTTCAAGCACATCTAGGCTTCCTTCCCCGGGAGATGATATCAATAATTGCACCAACATGAAAGTAGACTACGGTGTGTACCAGTCTTATCGTGATAATCATGCAATTATTAAGAAAATGAGGGCCATAATGTACGCACATCGAAACCAACAACATGCTCATCATACCCCCTAATCCTCCTATAGAATTTCCACCTCAAAACCTGAGATATCTCCTAATGGGCCATAGAGCGGGCCACATCCCCCAAGTGGAATCTCACTATCTTATCTCCCTGCCCATTTGTGGCCCACGAGATGGTGGACGGAAATTTTAGGGTATACCTAGTGTAGGTGGGAGCTGCCACTTTAGTGAATTCCTTAAGCCCTATCCTCCCCAAGAGCACCTGGACTGGGTTGTAGAGCCTGAGGTTCTTGATGGTCCTCATGTCTACAACCTTTATCTATTGGATGGTGCATTCAACAAGATGGCTCCACCGCTCTTGGTGCTCCTGACGAGTGTAGTCAGCCCAATGAAAGGTACACGAGCTTTCCCTCTCTGGCTATGAGGCATGATGATATATATAATAACAAGCAACACCAACAACAATCACCAATATAAAGAAAAACTTCCTACCAAATAACCCCACTCAAAAATATTCCCCACAAGAATCAAACAACCACACTAATATCCCAAAACTTCAAGCATACAAATATCCAAGAAAATCAAGAACTCCAATTCTTCCAATTAATCAAAATTGGCCAAATACCTCAAGGTGATGATTGGGATGATTTCCTTGCTTAATAAATGTGTGGGACTCCTCTTAGATCCTCTGGAAGAAAACTCCAATATCCGGAATGGACCAAAAATTAAGTTTTGGAGGAAAACTCAAAATCTAGCTGGATTGAAGTTTTATTTTTCTGGGCAAAATGGTGATTTTTCTGGGTAAAGTGATCAATGGGTTTTTTTGGGATCTTAAAGATGAATATTTTGAGATAAGGTGAAGGTAAATCAACGGAGAATTTAGATATTTATGGGAAAATGGGTTTAAGGGAGAAAGTAGGAGAAAATTTGGTTTAGAGAAGAAGAGGAGAAGTGATGAGGAAGGGCTTGGCACGAGGGGTATGTATACGGGTTTATAAGAGATTTAATTGGGTAGGTTGGGTAGGCTACACGGGTCCCTAGGCTAGATTCCTGCTAACACGTGGTGGTCTGTTCCAGCGTGTGCTAGGTCGTCCCAGCTCGTGGAAGACTCGTGCTAGCATATGGAACCCCCGTGCTAGAGCGTGGATGCTTCGTGTTGGCGTGGTCCCGGATCGTGCCGATGCACAGAGGCCTCATGCTGGCACCTAGAGGCATCTTTCCAACACGGTTTCCTTTGGGCCATAGCGCACAGACTTGCCTCGTGTCACCTAATCAGCCTCGTGTTAACGCGGTCTTGCACAAACTGTGCCTTTACACGTCCGTGCATGCCGGCTTTAGCATGAGGTTTTCTTGAATCCTTTTTTCCTCCAAGTTTTCATGAAATTCCTGCACCAAAAAACATGGAAAACAAACAATAGCACTGTTCCAAAACATATTTGATGACTAATAATCCTCAAAACACCACCAAAAATCAAACACATTCCTAAAATTTCAAAAACAAAATTTAGACTACTAATATAGAATAGAAAACACCATATTTTTATTGTCGTCCCCACGACTTATTATTTCATGAATTTTAGAAACTAAGAGAATTGGTTTGATGGGTCACCGGAATCACCACCCTTGACTCTACTAACAACCACATCCTTGTGGACGAGTCTCTACATTACCTTCGGTTTGCCTTTAACCTTGGGAGAAACATACCAAACATGCCCATCTCTCTCAATGGTAGATATATTCTTGTTGAGTTTGGGAGTAGGAAGGGACCTAGGAGTTGCTAATTCCTTGACCCACTTCTTTCTTTGCTGCACATTAGTGTGAGATATCGGAAGCAAAGCATCTTTAATCACACTATATGAAACATGGTTATCAACAAGTGTATCAACACAAAATTCATTCAAGATAGAGTATGCAAGGTTTCTATATTGGCCAACACCTCATCATCATCAAGAATTTCATTTCGGCATTTAACATCTTCAATCATGCAAAATTTCTCACATTGAGTAAGTTATTCATATAAAGTTATGCCTTTGAACACAATAGAGGGATTAGGTGAATCATGCTTGGATTTATGAATATCGAATGCCACCTTATCAATGTCATCCTCAAGGGTTAGTATTCCCAAATGAACGTCTATCTTTGTTCTTTACGTTTTAAGTAAAGGTCTCCCCAATAAAATTCAGGGTGCACCACCATCGTGAGCTTCGTCAAGAAGATAGAAATTCGCTGGAAACACTAAGTTGACTACCCTAACCATTACGTCCTTAACTAAACCTCGAGGGCTAGCTTGGGAGTGATCGGCAAATTGGACAATTAACCTAGTTTCCTTAATCTCACTTATGTCTAGGTTCTCATTTAGGAAATAAGGGATAACATTGATAGATGCTCCTAGATCAATCATAGCATTATTCACCAATTTACCACCTAAAGAAATAGGAATTGAAAACATGCCAGGATTATCGCATTTCTTAGGAAATTTTCTATGATTAAGAGTAGAAACTCCCCTATTTTCAATTTTCCTAACTTCTTAAGTGGTTTGTTCCACTTTTTAGTGCATGCAACTTTCAAGAATTCACCATAAGTAGGCATATGCTCAATCAAGTCTAGGATTGGAAGGCTAACCTCAAATTTCTTGAAGATCTTACGAATGTGCTCATCGGTGGTTGTCACCTTCGGCCTTCCCCTAAGTGCACTAGGGAAAGGTGGTGAAAGATTCACCCCGCCTCGGGTGTCGGGAGCTCCTTCAAGGGATCCTCCTCTACAACCAATTCTTGCTCCTCCAAGTTGGTTTTGTTGCTCTTCACGACGAAGTCGTCTTCTTGGGAGATTTCCTTCTTGGGCTCACGCACCTCATTCCCGCTCCTTAGCTTCAAAGCGCTCACATTCCACGGATTGATCACCGGTTGGGAAGGAAGCTTGTCAGAATCTTTGGCCTCAAGTCGGCTAGCAGAGGTGGCGAGTTGCCTAACTTGGATTTCAAGATTTTTAATGATTGAAAATGCCCTAGTTCTGTGATCATCCGTCTCCTAATGGGTGGCTTATTTTTAAGCTATAGATAGTCTATTGTATTTTATCACTTATATACTGCATTGAAAAAGTCTTGTGCGAGACGGCCTCGCAGCAAGACCAGAGATTAAATTGCAAAGAATTCAGCATGGGGTTTCAAATTGAAGTTTTAAAAGTTTAGGGGCTGGATGTAAAATTTGTTAAATTATATTTTATTTCAGGTATAAATTTCAATCTTTATTTTCTTCTCCCTCCTCTCCCTTCTTTCTTTTGTGCAACTGCTCTCTCCAATTCTCTTCGAGCTCTATTTCAACCATACACAACTATTTCCTTCTTTGGATTTTACCACTCATTTTCTCCATTTTTCTTCCATTTTTCTTGAGTGCAGTGATTTGTGACGAACGCAGATTAGTTGCGCTTCATTTTCTTGCGATTTTACTGGTTTTAACTTTGATTTCTGAAGATCTAACACAATTCGACCATTGTTTTGAATTTATCTACGAAGGTAATGTCTTCGCTCTGATTATTTATGCATATTTTGTTTTTTTTTCAATTAAAAAAATTGGCTCATGTTATTTTCTAGGGCATGTGTAGGTTATATTGAGTATTATTGTGCTTATTTTGTGTTTTTTGTTCATTATGTAGTTCAATCGTGTTTTACTACGACTTTTAGGGTTTATGTTCTTCACTGAGTTAATATTTGGGGATTTCTCTTTTATTTGTGTTTGGTGAATTGTTCTTACGGATTAGTGCTAATTTTTGTTTTGTTGTTGTTTCTTAGATGTCTTAGAAGGATTGCCTCACTATTGCTGCAATCAAGAAGGAAAGAGAATTTGTATGTTTTATTATTTTTCAGCAGTGATGTTTTAGATACTGTTGTTGATGTTTTTCATTTTCTATTTGATGTTCCATATTTTTATCTATGTTGGTTTGCTGTTTTAATTTCAGTGTATGTTTTTTCTGGTGTTTTCATGCTTAGGAGTGCAATTGATGTTCAGTTTTAATTATGTGCAATTGATGTTTTCATGCTTATGAGTCGACTTTTCTTAGGTGTTTTAGAACAATTGCCCACTGTTGCTGTAATCAAGAAGTAAGAAGCATCTGTAAGTTTTATTTTTTTCAGATGTGATATTTTAGATATTGTTGTTGATGTTTTTGGTTTTATGTTCAGTGTTTCATGTTTAACATCTAAGTATTGTAATCTGTGTTGGTGTGATGTTTTAATTTAAGTATTTCATGCTTGTAGTGTTTTCATACCTAAGTGTGCAATTGATGTTCAGTTTTATTGTTTTTAGTTGTGTGTGGTATCTTGGGATTTTGTTACGATTTGTGTTAGTTTTTGTGTTGTTCTTGCTATTTCTTAGATGTCTAAGAATACTTGTCCACTTATGCTGCAATCAAGAAAGAAGTAGGAACTGTAAAAAAAATTCCAGTTGTGATGTTTTAGATACCGTTGTTGATATTTTTGATTTTATCATTAATTTTTCATGTTTAAACTCTAAGTATTTTTTTATGTGTGTCGGTGTAATATTTTTAATTTCAGTGTTTGATACTTGTGGTTTCATGTTTAAGTATACAACTGATGTTCAATTTTTTTTGATATTAAAGTTTGTGTTGTTGATGTTTTAAAATTTTGAGATTGATTTTTTAAATACTGTTTGTGATGTTTCTCAATGTAGTTGTCAATGATGTTATGCGTGCTATTGTGATGTTTTTATTACATATATTGATGTTTTTATTATTGTATGTGATGTTTTATATTATTTCACGGGACAATTTTCCAAGTCAGAGCTCTACGATGCCATTGATGAGTTAATAAAAAATGGTATGAGAAATTTTCCCGTGAAGGTGTTCCTTTGAACCGAGATCCATAGTCGACCTTTGGTCTGTGTGTTGTTGAAATAAAAGAGGCATCCTCTTCAAAACCAGTAGAAGAAGGCAAGTTTGTGAAAAAGCCAACGGTGAAGGGAAACAAGTCGGGGTAAAAATAGAATTTGATTGTTTAGCATGTATTGTTTGACATTGATTTTTCAGTTATGATGGTTAATTGTTAGTGTTGAGGCGTTTGATTGTTATTGATGTTTTAGCTTGATTTGAATTTTCCCCCATTATGCTGTCGAATTTTTAGGGCATTCGAACCCTTTTGTAATGATTTATGTTTGATGGTTCAATAGTTATGACAATTGATATTTTCACTTTCTAACGTCAAACTTCAAATTAAATTTTCCACTTTTATATGCTAATTTTATATGTATTTGTTGTGCCAGCGATGATTCATTGAATTTCTTTGATTTTGAGTTCTCACTGTATGATGTTTTATGTATTGTTCATCTGTAATATACATAAAGTGATACAATCATTTTACATCTGTAAATTATCATGTAAAAATAATAATAACATCAGTGGATAAAAGTGGAACGTCAAAATAGTTTTTTCAAATTCAACAACAGTGGTATGCATATTTTCATCATCAGCAGGAGATTTTTTGTTTTGTTTTGTTATTATTGATGTGTTGCCTTTTCTAGATGTCATTTTCAAAATTGATATTGATGTTTCTTATTTATAAATATTAGATTTTTATTTGATGTATTCCTGATGTTTCAATAGTGTGAATTGATCATTTAAATTTTTATATTGATGTTCAACTATTTTAATATTAATTTTTGAATATTTTTAGTAATTCTATTTGATGTTTGAATATTTTTATTTAGTATTTTATTACATATTTTACTATTTCATTTTAAGATATATTTTTATTATTTTATTTGATATAAAATTATTTTATTTGAAGATTTAGAAATTTTATTTAATATAATTTACTTTTAATTAATGTTTTATTAGTTGGATGTGATTTATAAGTATTAAATCAAAATACATATCAGCACAATAAAAACTCATGTTTTCAGTCCAAATTTGACCTGAACTGTATTATTCTTCACCTGAATCTGGATTATTCTCTTGCTGTAAACCCAACGACCGGAATCGTGCCTCCATAATCAAATGCCACCTCCTCGAACCTCCCCTTCCTCACCGGAATCTTCTCGATTGCCTTCACCAGCATCTTGCACCCTCCATCTAGCCTTATCTTTTACGATTCAGTCACCGGATTTGACTTCAAGTTTGACAAACTTGATTGCAATGGCGGAAAAATGTTGGTTGCTACATTTCACCTTATCACTGGCAAAGACGAACCTTAGTGATTGAAGAGGACGCCGACGATAACGAATCTTGCGATTGAAGTTCCTGCTCAGCAAATCCCAACGTTGTTGACCAAGCAATTGAAGAAGACAATGGTGGATGGCTAGAAAATGGTAGTGGTGCAGGGATATCGATGTCAGCGACCAAGTAAATGAAGACGACGATGACGGGATGGTCAGAAAACAGCATCAGCACGGAGAATATTGATGGCGACGGTGGAGAAGGTGAGGAGACGGTAAGGCGATGGTGGAGTAGGCAAGGAGGCGAGGTAGCGACGCGATGGATAAGGAGAGAAGAAAGAGATGCGTGCGTTCTATGTTTGTTTTCGCTTATTGGCTGTTTGGTCCCTCTTTTTTGCCCTTTATAATGTTTACCCTGAGTCCAAAGTATTTTGGATTCCTCCTGATGTGCACCTTTATGCATGAAATAACCAATGCGTTCGAAACACTTCTTATGTTTTCTTTGGTTGATTTCTGGTTTTAGTTAGGTTTACACCACAAAGGGTTTAAATGACCATTATTGGTTTTCTTGTCTAAATCCCGAGTTTTATAGACTTAATTGAAACTAATGGACACTTTGTATTCATGAGCACTTAGATTCTCCTTTTTGATCATGCAAGTAGGTTGCTCATGAGTACTTTTTCATCATCATTTCTTAGAAGGCCATCTGCGAGGGTCGTAGAAGATATTTGAAGGCCATTCGCAGGGATGGAAGAAGATATCGAAGGCTATTCGCGAGGGTGGTAGTAGATTGAAGGCCACGGACTCCAAAGCGTGGTAGTAAATGGAATTGAGCCCAGAAAAGGCTGATTTGAAGTTCAAGAAGGCAGAGAACAAAAGACAAAGAAGCGGATATATTGTAGTCCTAGAGTTGCACGGAGTTCAAGGAATGATACGAGAATAATCAGCCTTTGTGGCTTGTACCTTTGGATTCTTCTTCTCGTGCACTATAAAATCGACTACAAGAACTCTCAAATTGGATCAGTAGTTCATCCGTAGCGGAGCAAACAAATCAGCTAGCCGGCACGATCCGTGTATGAAGCTTACACCAGCCATGCACAGTCCGTGCAAATGGCTAGCACTACCCGTTCAAATTTTATATGGGTCATGCAAAGCCCTTTACACTGATTGTGCACCTTCTCTCGTGCCGCTACACCAGTGCCTCAAAATCACCCCCAAACGGCTTAGTAAGGGCGCAGACCGTCCCATATTTCATGGACCGCGACGTTCCAAGTCCCAAAAGTGAAGACCAGCCCACAAGGTGT
>JAULKM010099464.1:0-10863 GCA_032355605.1 Rubia tinctorum
GTGATTTGATAATTGCTAGATGAATGTGATAATGTCGAATTCGTTGTCATGTTTGTTTTGTGTAGCAAACGAGAGAGATTTATGAGTGTTGAACGTTCTTGGCTAATCTCGTATAAATACATGAATTGGTTCAATGCTTAGACACGGTGTAGTGTTTATAAGTATTACCAAGCTTGTTTCCAAGTTTATAATGCCACTAATGGGATACCTTTAGGCGTTGAACACCTAAAGGGGTCATTAGTGAGGTTTAGCTAGAGATGTCGAATTCACTCTAGTAAACTACTATCAAAGAAGGATTGAATATTTATCTTCACAATAAGTAGTAAAGGTGTCATATAGGTTATATGTCAATGATAGATAGAAGGTTTGGAAGTGTAACTCATTTGCCCCCAAGACTCCGTAATTCACACCTAAACTTGTTCTAGTTATTGTATGCTTTGTTAGATTAACTTGTCTTTAAATTGTTAACTTAGGAAATCCAAACCCAAAACCTCCTTTTTATGTGCTTATATATACACATGAATATCTATATATCTAGCGTAGTATTTACCATTTTATTAGCAAACACTTGAGAATATCTCTTGTCTCTGTGGACGATCCCGACTTGCCACTAGCTACTTCGTTGTAGTTAGTAAGCAATAAGGACTTACAAATTAAATCATTGAGAGGTACGGCGATGACATCCCAACTAGGTTAGCTAGACAAGTTGGGTAGGGGATTTCTTTCAGAATTCCTGGTGCAACAAGCTGATCCATCTCCTTGTTGGCTGCTTCATTTATCTCCCTGCACAATATTCTCCACTTTTGCTTGACCAGGTTGAAAAAAGGGTCTGCTTTCAGCCCGCACATCTTTTGGAACCCCTGTTATATCTTCTGGCTTCCAGGAAAAAGATCGCTTGTTCTCCTCCAGGACCTTTATCAAATCCATTTTCACTTGAGGCGAAAGATTGGTTTCTACCTGTATTGACCAGCTTCCATTTAATCTCACTGTTTCCACTTCTGTGCCATGCTTTGATGGGTCATTTTCGTCCATGATTAACCTGACAAGACTTGCTCTGTTGGTCTTTACCCTGTGGCTACATCCTTCATCTTCTCATTTCTTGTTGCTGAGTGCAATCCTTTGTAATCTATAGCTCTATGTTGGTCTTCTTTTACCGTGGATATCCCTGCCCTAGTCAAGAATTTCAGCAAAAGGTGCAGGGTTGACACTATGCCCTTAAGCAATGCTAGCGCCGACCTACTTTGGATCAGGTTGTAGGGGTTGTTTGCTTTCAAAACTATAAATTCCATGTCCATAGTTTTACTTTTTTCACCTTCTCCCACCGTCACTGGGAGGAGTATGGTGCCTTCTGACCAAACTGTTATGTCTGCAAAGTCCACCAACGAGGTACTTATCCGTTCTAACTTCCTCCTTGTATTCTCATCCTGTTTCTCGAAACAATACCAGTATATAACTTTTGCAGAGCTTCCACTGTCCACATATGCATGGTGAATCCTCTTATCCATCACCCTAACTGTTATCACAACCGTACATGTACCAGTAGACCTGTTTGTTATCGGATCGCTATCGTCAAACCTTATTGCTTTGTTCGCTCCCAGCTTCCTTTCCTATGGCATTGGGTATGGTTTCTGCCTGCAGTGTGCTTTTTTACTGAGACTCAGTCATTCCTTCTGCACTTCTGCCTATGATGACGTATATATCTGTCACCGTAGCCGCTCTGCCCTCTTCACTAGGAGTATCCTCTCTTTGCCTCTTGCGACTTTTGTCACCTTTCTTAGCCCTGTCCACCTCTTTTCACTTATCTTTCCTCTGTTCTCTATCGGGGCTCCTTGCCGCCCTGACTGTCCTGCTTCCTGCGAAATCCCCTGTACTTTTTTTTGCCTTGGTTACGATCCTTCGTACCTTTTTACAAATGCGCTAGCTCCCCACTCTGTACTGCGTCCTCAATATGTGCTTGTGATGGATACAGTCATTCGTATCATGGTCGTGGTCCTCGTGATACTCACAAAACTGGAACAGATTCCTCTTCGTAGGTTCTTTCTTCATCCTGGGTGGTACATCTAGGATGCCCTTTCCTGCACACAGGGAAAAAATCCTTTTCGACCTGTTAAACCTACTTGGCATCTGCTGGGTGATTGCTCGAGAAGCCCAAACTTTCCTCAACTTTCCTTCCAAGCTCTTCATATCAGCCATCCGCTGACTGTGGACCACTTGAGCTTCCTTTCTCATTTTATCTGCGAGGTCTACTCTGTTGAAGTTTGCAACTCCCATTATTAGTTCATCAATTATCTTCGGTGGATCTTGGGTGAAGTTTCGTAACAACAACTCATGCCTCAAACTGTTTACAAACGTGTCATAAGGAACTGGTTTCTCCTTTCATCCACCTGGTTTGCTTCTTCGTTTAGCCTCTCCCACTATGTCGACATTGTTTCTGCTGGCTTCTGCCTAATGACGAGCAGCTCAGATCTCGTCTTTTGGAACTTTTGCCTCTGCATGAAATGGGTCAAAACATTTCCTCCAACTGACTGAAGTTGTTGATCATCCCATCATCTATTTTTCTGAACCATACCCTGGCTGCAACTGTTAAGGTTGTTGCAAACATCGTGCACCATATGCCTTGCAGTATCACAAAAGTGGCCATGTTGGTGCAAAAAGTGTGCAAGTGGTCCTCTGGGTCAACCTCTCCGTTATACTGTCCCAAGTTCTTCGGTATTTTCAGCTTTGGATTGGCCAAAAAAGCTGTATTCTCATGGTGAACGGCAAGCCCCTAACATCCATGTTTCAGACTTCTTCTCTTTATTTTGTCGGTGTTTTTTCACCCGATATATTCCTTACCCCTCTTGAGTGGTACATAACCTTCTCTCCACTCTCGGTTTGCCATAGTTTCTCTGACTCTGACTTGTTCTTTTCTTCCCAAAGAGGCCATGCTTTTCTCTTTCCTCGTTCTACTTAGAACTGTCTGCGATCCTCTCTCTCCTCTACTGGGTGCTTCAGAGTCACCCTCTTGCTCTAGGAAGAGCTCCGTTGGGTGCAAGTCGTGTCCTCTCTACTTGGGCTTCTTGTCCTCCATTTCTTTTAGCCTCCTCATCATTTCCTTCTGGGACGCCATTATCGTTTGAAGAATCTCTGAATTGTTCAAAACCTCCTCTGCCGTGTGGATTTGATGTCTCTCCTCCATCGGCGCCAGCGTCGGAGCGGGTTCATCCTTTTGTGTTACATCTTCCACTGTCACCTGGTTGTACATGTTCTCTGGTATCCATGCCTCCATCTTCTCTAAGCTGCGTGAATGCTGAAAGTTGATGCGATCCCCACAAACTGCTCCAATGTTAATGCTAAATATTTCAATATGTTTAGCGATAATCCGCAGTAGTCCAGTATACACTTAAACCTATGGGACAGTCAGAAAGAGGTCAGGCAGGCAGGCTCAAGGTCGTGCCTACTTCGACTCTCCAGTTAGCCATTGTTGTAATGTAGTAGCGTATCTAAGTAAATAGTGAACTAGTAGGAAAATCTTACCTTGGGTCACACCTTTCTCCTCGTTATATGAGCTTTGGTGGCCGATGGAACTGGAGTTATCCCATCAGCACCCGCTAAACCCCTTCATGTCTGCCCTCATACTCCTAGGCTGAAAAGCCTTATTCATTTTCCTTTTTTTATCATTGGGCCGTCAGGCCCATGCGTTATCACCTGACAAAGTAACATCCATGGAAATCAATAGGACAGTGACAAGGGTGGGATAACATCATCTGCCGACAAACTATTTCCATCGTCTTGAGAATTAGTCTCCAACTCTTTCGTGGAAGACTCGGTATCGCCTGTTCTAGACCCTTCTTCATAATCTTTTTTTGAACCAGAAATCATAGACTTCAGACCGCCAATTCTTTCATAATTTTATGTACGTTGCGGTCCGTGCATTGGGCTAGAGCCTGAGTCTCGGCCAGGACTTCAGACCGCCAATTGTTTAAGTCCTGAAGCTGATGAAACTTAAAAACTTTCAAATTATAAATTTTGGAATAACAATGAAACTTAAGAAATTTCATACCCAATCATGGGAAAGAAGTACTGGTGGCAGAAATATCCCCTGCTTTGGAAGATGATGGAGTCGCCTTGGGCCCGGGTGTGCGAGGCACATCCAGATTTCCCTTAGGGACATTAGGCCCGGGTGTGGGAGGCACATCCAATGATTTTGCCCGAAGTAGTTGACATCGTAGTACTTAGGCTAGATATTCACTTTTGAATTAATGGGAACCTTTTTTCCTCCAGAATGACAGTGATGACATTTCCGTAGGGGAGTGTCTGACTCTTCGAGGCAATGACCACTTGGTGCATATTCTGGATGATGGTGTACACGGGGTCAGCCACTTTTTTCTCTGCAAGGTGGTAGTACATGAGGACCCCATTAATCGTGCACTTCGAAGGATGTCCAGACGGGATCAATATTTGTACAATTATGCTGTATATCATTATCACCTCAAGATCAAGGATATCAACCTTAATCCACCTCAGTTGGATGAGCATGTTCTTCACTTCAATTTTGAGTTACTTTTCCATCATTCGGTTGGTGTCAAGCGCCCTAGATAGTTATTCTCGTCAACCCGTAGAGGCTAATTGTCATGGAAGTATGTTGTCCCATGTTGGCGATGGAGGGTGGCCATTGTATTCGCCTTCTTGGGGCGCGATAGACCTGCTCCCATGGTCTTTTCCCTTAACCTCTTGGTTGTCTGCTTCATTCAAACCCTCTAAGAAACATGGGAACGTAGAACAGTTAGTGCAACAGTTAAGAACCTAATGAAGGTAATGAGTTTTGGCCGATTTAGTACATGTCGCAAACACTTCAGCTAGATTGATGTGCACAGTGCAAAATTGCATATTCATGTGTATGAATGTGCGATTTTGCACGGCCAATCGACTAAACTGAAATAGTGTGCGGCTGGAACACAAATGGTTCTAAAACACTGATAATATCAACTAACACCAACATGACAACATAAACAAGTGACATGCCATTAATAAGTAGACAGAATGAGTACCATAATAGTTCCCTAAACCCTATCCCTAGCCAAGAACTTGTAAAGAAATCCCAAACGAAAATGGATAAACCCAAAATCGAATCACAAAATGAAACTGAACAGCTCATTCACTGTAAATGTTAAAAAATATGAAATGGGCAACGGAAGAAGTCCCTTAAAGCTGAAAAAACCATCGTCAAATTTGTGGAAAATACTTACCTTTGTTAGGGTTTTCTGTTTTTCCCTTTTGACGAAATCCGACAATGTACTAAATTGAAGCCAATTGATTTGAGAAGGTGGTTTTTCATTGTGTTTTGAAGATTTTCCGACCGTTTTTTCAAGTGGGAGGTTTTGGTGCGACATCGTCGATTGGGAATGTGAAGGGGGTGGTTGGTGAGCAGTTTATATAGCCATCGTCAAACACTGTCATTTAAACATATGTGCGATGTCGCATTATGTGTCGCATAGATAGACACAAACATAAAATCAATTGCGACGTTGTTGTTCGTATATTTTGGCCCTAATATATATTCTTGGACCCAAATATTATATATTTAGGCTTTGACCATGGGAAATCAAATTGACAATAATCAAAGTCGCAAACCAAATAGACAAATCCAAGGGACGACTAACACATAAGCGAAATCGTATGTAATGATGACTGGGCCGAATTAGACTAGCGGCCCAAACTAAAACTATCTTAGAACCCTGTCAGTGGTGGACCGAAACCATAACTTCGTGATGTCGCATTAACATTTTGTTGTTACCAAAAATATTCTGACATTTTAGTGACGTCGCAAATTGGATTTGGGCCCATTAGCCCAAAATCAAAAAAATCTAGGCACAAACAATTCAATTACCGAATTAATGAACATGTGAATATTTCGCTGTAATAAAATAAATATTAAACGTACTGGAGTAAAGAAAAAAATTGGATCTGACTACGTGTATAATAAGGTTGATAATCCATCAGTTTAGAGTAGAGGGAGTCGGTTTCATTTTTGCACTTAGGTCCCTCTAAGAAAGTGGGAGAGGTCGAAATGCAAAATTAGATATACCTTTATCTAATTCGCATTGTCACGACCTCAATGTTCCAATTTGGGCATGAATGGGTCGATGCAACTGGCCCAAATTATTCACAGATGGTACATGATGAAACTTTAGGGAAATTACACTATGGCCCAAACTTCCTTGCATGTTCACCACGCTTAAGAGATCTGCACCTGAACCAAACGACACAATTTTCATATGGAAATTATGCATATTTTCTAAGAGGGACATAAACCAGGGTAATCGTCTAGCTTTTTTATACTATTTCATTAATACCCTTACAATAAGCATTATGGGAATGATAATTTATCCCACATCAAATCACATGAAATTTCATATTCTTAGGTTTTTTTAAAATAAAAAAGTAATAAAATTCCATCCATCAATTTTTAGAAAGTGCTAGTACGTGGTCTAAAGTAAATTTTAGATGATTACTTAAAAGTATAAGATGGTCAGTCATAAGAACTTGTGGAAGTCTATATGGAATAAGACTAGTTTCTTTATTACTCTTGGTTATTATGAGTTTGACTAGGGATTCCTAAGTTTCTTTTCGAGACAATCAAAATTGATTTTGTGACAAGCGATGATCTTTTTAATTTTTCCAATTTGGGAATGAACGGGCCCAAATTATTCACAGACAGTACATTACGGAACTTTGGGGAAATTACACTCTGGCCCAAACTTCCTTGCATGTTCACCACGCTTAAGAGCTCTGCACCTAAACAAAACAACAAAAGTTTCATATGGAAATTATGCGACTGTTTAAGAGGGATGCAAACCGACATAATCATCCAACTTTTTTATATTACACTAATACCCTTACGATAAGCATTATGGGAACGATAATTTACACCACATAGAATCACATGAAATTTAATATTCTTTGTTGTTTATGATATAAAAAAGTAATAAAATTTTGTCCATTAATTTTTAGAAAGCATTATTACGTGGTCTAGATTAAATTGTAAATGATTACTTAAAAGTATACTAGGGTTAGTCGTAAGAACTTGTGGAAGTCTATGTAGAATAAAACTAGTTTTTTTATTAATCTCGGTTATCATGAGTTCTATTAGGGATGGCAAAGTTTCTTTTCCCGATGATCAGAATCGAGGTTGGGACAACCATTGATCGTTTTAATTTTTGCACTTAGGTCTCTCCAAGGAAGTGAAAGATGTCGAAATGCGAAATTAGAGATAACATTCTTTTATTCAAATTTTGACAACAATGTTGTTCCGATTTGGGCCTAAACGGGTCGACGGAAGGGGATGCAGTCTTGAAACATAGTATTTTATGACACTTTTTGGAAATCAGACTATAGCCCTCATGTACGACATCGCAAACGTGTCAAATAGGATGAAACTTGAACTGAAGATCAACCCACGTCAATCAATATGAAATTTCCAATGGGAACCAAAAAATTTAGCCAAAAATTTGAAACAAAATGTCCTCCTAGCCCTATTTCATGTCAATAATATTCAGCACTAACACCCATTTCTGATCCCCAACACAAATACTACAAACACAAATCATACAAATCCAACTCCACACCATCCTATCCATTCACACCATTACAACATTGAAAGGTCAATCAAACTGCTTCTCTCAAACATCAAGAACTATCCAAGGGTGGAGTATTTCCGGGTTCAAATTAATTGAGGTAGTTTTCCATCCATTCCATGTTCATTTAGATATTTTGTTACCATGCCTTCTATATGTATGTTTCCTCATTCATAAAAGATTGAATATTTTGATAAAGTATGATGATTGTTTTACATGTTATATACTATATGTTATTTTGTTTCCAGTATAATGCCATGTTTGTAAAGAGTGAGAAAAAAGCCTTACATTCGGATGAACGCAGTATAAATGTGCGACGTCGCTTTTAATCAGATCAATTACTATTTCCATATTGAGATTAATGTCGTCTACGTATGATTATATTATGTGTATTCTTGGGTACTTCCTAATTGTAACATAAATGTTGTTTCTTGTGTATTTGTTTTTATAGGAACAAAGAGGTTATCAATGGACTTTCAACATGTAGCTAGATGGACGAACTTGTCATTTCACTAGTCACCCTGACAGTCTTAATTCCGTACAACGTAGAAAATAAAGGTTCAATACAATTAATATTTCAATTTTATATCAACCTTACGTATTTTAATATATTGTAACATGTATTTGTAATATATGTTATAGTTTTGTTGGTTTTAACATGTCAATCATTCACATATTCATTGAAGAACAATTGATTGTTGTATGATGTTTAACCATTTCACGATTTATCGTATTTTAAATAACAAGTAAAGGTTATCGCTGAACAATTGTTTGTGTCATCAAATCCTGAATATTATAATATTATTCTAGAAATGATGTCTAACCGATTAAACTGTGACATCGGACAAACCGGTCACCAAAGGACACCTTATCGACGTCGCATATAATGGCGTCATTTTTTTTGGCAACGTCGGCCATTCAAAATGATGTTGTATTCGTCAGTGTTCCACGTCAGCTGGCATGCAACGTGGGTCCCCTATGGTACTCGATGTCACTTAACATGGTCTACATCGCCGCTCTTATTTAGAACGACGTCGCAACATTTCCTCTCCCATCTTCTACCTTCTTGCTATGGTTGACGTCTCATGCATGTGCATGTCAACGTCAATCATAACAAAGTCATAGATATGCTCTCCTATCGTCGGCCTTCTTGCTTGGACCGGTATTGGTCACAAAACCTATCGACATCGATCCAAAATTGAGGTAAAGGTACTATTTACCTCGGTTGTAAACTGGGGTAAAAAAATGCACTTTTTACTATAGCTGTATTTACCTCAGTTTTTTAGACAAAAAACCGAGGTAAAAATTCTCGTAGAACCGAAGTAAAAGGTCATGTTTCTTGTAGTGGTCTCGACATATCAATCATCTAGCACGTGTAAAAACTTAAACATAACTTAAAAATTTACGATATGCCTACCCCCTATTTTAGAAGATGTAGTCTTAAGAACCGCTTATCCGTGGAACTAGGCAAACAAAAATATAAAAAATACACATAAAAAAGGGATAGCCGGCAAAAGTTATGCACCTATCAACCACTCAAGGAGAACGTGAATCGAAGTACAAAAAAATGTGATGCTTGAAACTCTAGAAATAGGAAATATAACACAATATAGTTAAAATGTGAATAAAAATTATTTTTCCTCCATAAACCTTGAGTCCAACAAAAACTAAGGATTAAAACTAAATATCCCATCCTATGAAACTTCCCTAAGAAGTATTACACCATATCAAATTTCAAACCAATTAGAAAGGTAAATAGCAAGCTAAGTCTCTAGAAATAAGCTAGCCATTCTACTACGACAGTACAGTAAGGTAGTGTTGTTAGAGAACAAAAAATTTAACTCTCATTTTGTATCATCTCCATTGCTCAAAGTGCCCCATCATAATGGGGCATCATCCCCCTCAAAACCAAGTATGCCAATAATTAAGATCTTTCATACTTCTTCCTGTTGTGCTAGCAATTGAACAACCTTGTGAATCCAGTCTAGCACTGCTTCACATGGCCGAAAACTTTGTAAGCCATTTTCCCCCTAGAGCCAAGTTACCGCGAGTTTGGATTTTCCATCGTGTAGGTTCTCTTCATGCCCTATGATAGGGGGTCTAGCAGATGGAGATTCTTTACCATCCTATATCTTGATCCTGCATTTGCTGATCCCAATCGCCGATCCTAAACCAGGGAAAAATATTATAACATGCATCAAGTAAACTGGATAAATAAGAACCTTCAAAAAAATTAGAACAAATACTTACAACAAGTGTGTGTATTTCTATTAAATTCTGTGAGGAACATAACCCGAGTCTGAACCTTTAGCAACCAAGATAACTTTTCCAAACCACACACCCAAGTCGGATGATCAAAAAACAAGTGAAATCCAAAACCCATATCCGGAATACCACCAGCATCACATACTACGTTCCCCGTTGAAATCTTACAACTTGCACACATTCACAAAAACTCCACCAACAACACAAAACATACATTACAAAATGACAAGAGCAATCTTACTAACACTTAGGAACCATGTAATTATAGACAAATACAACTCAGGATATACCCTGACAACACCACCTTTTATTATTAAAAGACCAACATAGAAGACTATACCACCATAATAGAAATATCTAAAAATTTGTGTCCGCACATTTCTCAATAATTGACTGAACACTTATTCAGCATGAGAAATGAAATGCATTACTTTTTTAACACTGTAACATAGATAATCTGAAAAATTATCAGTCTACGTGGCATACCTAACCATTTAACCACCAAGCCCAAACCCAAAAAGTCACACAAGCTAAGCCCAATTTACCACAACCGACAAAACATGGTTTGCCCTCTTTTTTTCCCACTTTGTAAATGTGATAGACCCACGTGCTATTATGTCCCTGCTTGAAGTGAGTCAACCAGGCAAATAACCTGCGGATTTGCTCAGCACAAACACTCCCAAAACCACACGACGTAGATAGGACGAGTGTTCGCGGCTTTGTATACGTCTGGAAATTCACCTTCCCAGCGATACAAGTGGAAACTCTCATTCCTCTCTCATCGTGTCAAAAATAAATTCCCCAAAACAAAACAGCCACCTCGTATAACCTACCCAGCACACTCTCCCCCATCTATGACCTTCACAGAATTACACATATAGAACATTTCCACCTGGAACACTTTCAAAAGTGCAGATATAACCCTACATAATTGACGAAAGTGCAGATATAACCTTCATGTTTTCGAAAGTGCAAATATAAC
>JAULKM010099465.1:0-10863 GCA_032355605.1 Rubia tinctorum
CAATATAAGTACACATTGTTAAGTATCATATCTTAGGAACAAGTACATACACTTACATTCATTCAATACATGGATTCGTAAGATGTGCACATTGATTATAACAACATATATGTATATATATTATATACATATACATATGTATGTATATTTATGTGTTTCAATAAAAACCTTCACTATTATTCTCCCACATATAACATCCACCATATACAACTATTCAATGCCTACATTTAATCAACCCATACTTAAACATATCCTCTCATATCAATTGAACTAACCTAGAAGCCAAATTTGAAGATGAAAATAAAAAATTAGGAACGGAATACTTACTTGCTACTTGAGTGAAGAGTTGAATGATGACCACCCACATCCCTATATTGCCCACCATCAACAATGATGAATTGGATCTTCTAAAGCCACCTTGAATGTGGATGAAAATTTTGGGATTTATGTTTGACTTTGGTCAGAGGACCAACACATAACCAATCCCGACAGAAGCGACATCGCTTCTTAGAGTCATGATACATTCGATCAAGCCGAATAGTCATGTGAAATGGCCAATATCATGAATGAGTAGTTCTGCTTGGACATACACATGTTACCGACATCACACCTACCTCGGTTAAACTATTTATTTTGAATTAAATTATCATTTACCTCGGCTACATACAACCGAGTTAAAAAAATATATTATTTACCTTGGTTTTTTATAAGCGAGTTAAATATTTTTTTACTTCTAATAAAAAGTGAACAGGGATAAAAGAACCTTTTACCTCGGTTATTTGGCCTAAGGCAAAAAAAACTGAGGTAAAATGGGCGGAGTAATAGGTGTGTTCTCTTGTAGTGTCACTTTGGTAAGATCATCTCCAATGCAAGAGTCACTTTGCTAAAAGTTACTTAGCATTTCATATTGATAGACGTCCAAACAGCAAAAACAACTCCAATGTAAGGGCCAAATGAAAGCATCAATATGACGTGACATACTTTTCCTTAGAAAGGGTCAAGTAGAACTTCTATATGGAGGTTCTATATGAAGAAACTCATATTGAGACCCTCATTTGTCTTCCAAAAAAAAAATATGAATTCATAAATATGTATGGAGCCAAACTAAAACTTTGTTAAATCAATGATTGAAACATCATACTGAAACTATAACTAAAACTATAATTGTGACGGTAACATTGGAAATGAAAATTTAAATAAAATCATCAATTAATTTACTTTATTTACATCGTATTAAAGTTTCAATTAAAGCATGTTATTTGACAAAATAAACCCAAAATTAACTTTTCATTGGAGGCGCTCTAACAAGATTTTTTCAAAAAAAAAAAAAAGATAACGAGGCGTCAAAATAAAATTCGTGGGCTTTAATGGTATTATGTCAGGTGGAAGCGAGCCCAAGGCGAAGAAGGTAGTAGAAGAAATTCAATGCTAATTATCTATTCTTAATCTATCCATGCTAAAGTCCACTGCCAAGTGCTAACCCACCCAACGACTACAGTTAAGCCAATTTAATTGCAAACCAAATCCATATTATCCACACTTCCATTAATTGGCCCCCAAACGTTATGATAAATGAACATTCTATCTTAAGAAAAATATATTCCCTCTCTCCCATTTCAAAATTGACACTTTGACTTTCATCAGTTGACTTCAAAAATATTTGATCTTTAATATATTTTTATTAAGGATACTTCAAACTTGTGAAAAAGTTGATATTTTAAAAATATATGTTATTATGAATCTAACGAGTTACCACTCAATAGTATATAAACTTATATACGAATTCAATTTTATAGTCGAAATTAAGAAGTTTTGACTAAATGAAATTAGTTAAATTTTACCTTGATATGGGACTGTGGGAGTAACCATGGTCAACTTACAAACCCTACAGTCGCCTCTGACGTCCCCTTCTTCCTATGAAATTTTTTTTCTCCCATCTTCTTTCCCATTTATCCGTGATCATGGGGAGATGGGGAATAGTAGTTTTTCAATTGATACTGTTTAATAATTATACTATTGAATAAGTATAAATTTGTTTCCATACATTACACTACTACAGGAACCTCCCTCTGGCACCAGTCGCTGGGGCCTCTAGCACCGGTATTTCAGGTCCCCCAGTCGACCGGTGCCTAAGTAAGGTGGTGCTGAAACGTTGTTACAATGGCACCGTTAAAAAAATAGGTGCTAGAAATGTAGATGTTTAGTATGTCAACCAACCTCCAAATATCTGTGGAGGTACTATTCAGCACTAGTGCTTCCATGAATAGAAAACAACTTAAAAACAATTAGTTTTTCCCCAGTCAATTCTATTGTGTACAAAATAACTCAATGATTAATTACGTGAAAGTAATCAGTAAGTAAGAATAATAACCGTATAATGTTTAATATGTCAACTAACCTCCAAAATATCTGTGGAGGTACTATTCAGCACTAGTTCTTCCATAAATAGGAAACCAACTAAAAACAATTCACATCCACTCTCAAGTAAAGTCTCAGCACTAATTCGATTGGAAGGAGACGCCTTCAAGTGAAGTTTGAAATAATGGAAAATGAGGCGCCCTCAAGTTTGAAATTAAAGAACGAGATTCCTTCAAATTTGAAATAGTGGTAATGAGTTGGCATGTAGTGCCCTCTAACTAAAAATATGCAAAACTCATATTTTGGGTGGTTTTCAGGTAGACTAAATTAATTTTTGGACCCTAACATAGCATCTTATACCATCTTTTGGTCCCAGAAAATCACCCGGAATCTGGTTTTGGGAACAAAATTTTCATTTTGAATTTGTGGGGCACCGAAAGGATGTGGTTTTGATCTCGGAGACCAAATGATGGTATAAGATGCTATGTTAGGAACAAAAAAACAATTTAGTCAACACCTAAACATCAAACCATACTCCACTATACGTGGAACATTTTAGGACAAGCACATTAACATCACCCAATGAACTACATCACTACATCTCATGCACTTTAGATTGAACATAAATTTTCGTCCACACACCCCAAAAATCACTATATGTCATACATTTTCGTGCACACACCCAAAAAATACAAACACCCACGCGGAGAGGAAGGTGCACCGCAGGGAGGGCGGAGAGAGAATCGTTGTCGAAGCCTTCAAAGGGGGGGCTAGGTGGTGGCGGAGAGAGAGGTGGTGGAGGAGGAGGGAGAGGAGGTAGATGGAGGATAATGGGAGGGCAATGAGAGTGGGGTTAGATTTAGGGTTTCAGATTTAGTTTATATAAATAAAGTTCCAATGGTTGAAATTCAATCAACAAAATAAATCAATGGTTCAGTTGAAACCAAGTTGGACTATTTGTTTTTTTACCGGTGTTGTTACACCCAAAAAAATCGGTGCTGAATGTGTATAAAGCAGCTGCTTGAAGTTTCCTTGTTTTTTTTGTGGCAACCTGAGAGCAAACTTAGAGAAAAAAACTCTAAGTCTGGAGCACCGGTATATAAACCGATGCTGGTTGGGGAAAGCTGGTTCCATGAAAACACTAAAGAAGCTACCCGTGAGAGGGATTATAATCCCAGAACCGGTTTATAAGACCGTGGTGCCTACGGTAGAAAAACTTGTGCCAATATAATTAAAGTTGGGCTGAAGTAGTTTTGGGCGAGAAATAAAATTCTGAATCAGCACCGGTGTCAAAAATGGTGCCAAAACGAAATGAAAAAAAATAAAATTTCTCGTCATGGAATAGACCAAATTTTTTGGATTTTTCAACCCTAAAAACCTTAGCACCGGTACTTCGGCACACCTAACTGGTGTTGATTTTCATTGCTACTATTTTGCAGAATTTAATTGAAGTTCCTCTCTAGGGGGGAAGTTTTGTCCATTGTTTTTTTATATGCAATTGGACTCAAAAATTTTCAATTCAACGTTCAATAGAGCACATGTTTCAAAATTGTGTCCAATGGATACCCAAAAACCCTCCGATCAGAACTTTGTGAAAATACACCGTTCCCCAAAACTAAACTACACCTTCTTTTTGTAACCAAATAACCTCATGTTGTGTATTCTTGGGTTAATATATGTTTTAAAATAGAATTTCATGTTTTAATAGAATTCGGTAAAGCGTTAAAGTATCTTACTCTAGATAACTTGGAAGTTATGAAGTCCAAACGGGAAGTTATCTTTGTCAGTTATTTCCACCAAATATGCAACATTTTTTTTGGATTTGTTCTAGGAATTGACATTAGGGTCCCAAAATGTAGGATTGCATCCGAGTGCAATTGAATTTGGACCTCCGAGTGAAATTTTTGTTTTTTGCACTTAGGCCTCTCTAAGAATCTTGGAATTGGCAAAACTCGAAATTGGTGTTCAATAGTGCAATTGAGTATTGTATTATCATAACTACACGATTATGACTTGATTGGGTAGATGAAACATTCTAAAAACTTATCACAGAAAACAAGTGCAACATTTTCAGAAATTGCAGTGTTGCCCAAAATTATGTTTCACATTAAGCATTGATATAAAACACTTGATTCTTGTTTTTATATCCTAAATAAATTAATTCTAAATAAATAAATTTTTAATTGTATAAATTTGAAAGTAGTACATGTCCTAGATTAAATTGTGAAAAAGGTTTGCAAATATTAACGGAAAATCATATTTCTTTACCATCATAAATTTAATTTAAAAGCATGATAATCCTCGAAGTGGTGGATAATAATAATATTTCATCTACAAAATAACATAGAATTGTTCCAAACCACCACAAACAACATAATTTGTGAAAAAGCTAAAGTATAATTAGGACAATGAGGATAGAAATTCATGAAGTAGCAAATGGCTCTTCATCAAACATCTGTGCATCTTCTGAGTTAGTCCCAACGTCGCTCTGCCCAACGCCCAAGCCTAGAAATGTAGGGAAAGGTCCAACTTCTTTCCGGGAACTGATATTAAAATATCTTACCTATGTGATCACATCAGGACCTTTGATATTGTGATTCCGTCAGCAGACTTCATACACCCACCTCCAACGCCGTGACTCTAGATTCCAAATAAGGACCCACATTTTCCTAAGGAATTTTGAAGAAAGAGTCTGTTGTGATCTTACCCATTTGTTGCCCGTATAAGTCATGGGGATAGTGCGGCACACCAGATTTTGTGCACAGTTCGAAGATGAGGCTGCATAAATCGTAACAACCTAATTTCCCTACACCTTATGTTAAAGCGTTCACCATTTGCCTGCCTAAATTCCATCACAGTTTTTGTTTAATTGTGTATAGATGTGTCGGCCTCATATTATGAACCTTAGTATTCACTGTGACGAAGTCAATTCTGGATGATACGAAGTGGTACCATCTATTCATCTCGGGCGTGAGGTGCTTCTTTGGAATCTTTATCCAACCCGGTTTCACAAGAGAATTTACATAGGTTCCCGCCCTAGTTACCATCCTCAAGATCTCCCATCCTGTGGGATCGTCAAATCCTAACCCGCGCTGGTTTTGAAGAGGAATGCAAGAAATTCATCCTCCTCGGGGGGTAACAGTCGGTAACCCCGTACAAATCGTTTATGGATTTATCAGTCAATTTCACTATTTTCCCACGACAGAACGCCTTATCCCACCTCGAACCACACCACAAATTAGCATAGAACTCACTCACTATGTTGAGGTTGAACATTGGAGGTGTTTCACACAATTTCTCCCACCCAAGTGCCAGGATAGATTCTTGAAAGGAGGAGTTGCTTCGATTCCTCTCTCCAGAAAATGTCATCTTTTGTTGTACGTTTGTTCAATTAACTTTGCTTGCTCCAAGATAAACTTCTTCTCTTGTTGTTGAATGTTGGATTGCATCTCCAAAGATGAAGGGGATGCATCGCGTGACCTTTTTAGTGGAGTTTTTGGTGCCATATCCTACAATGTCCACTCAGGCATTTCAACAAACACCTTCCATGCACCATAAAAAGCCTATAGAATACTAGTTTTAATGAACATCAACAAAGGCTCAACGGGGGTCAATAAAATCCAAGATATAGATATATGTAGTTAGTAAACATTAATGCTATGTACATGATTGCAACATCGAACAAAGTTGTTATTGGAGAGCAAAGTGAACCAACATTTTTCCAAAACCATTGGGTTCATGATAAATAATCTCGTAGAATGAAGAGCAATTTTTGAAAGAGAACTCACCTTATTCCTTTGGGAGTATGAACCAATGGGGAAGATAGGTTAGATTTCCGCTCCAAGAATTAGAAATGGAAGATGAAGCCCCTGTCAATCTATATGTGTTTTTGCAACTTAAAATCATTAGCACCGGTATGAAGCTCGTATACTGGTGCCAGAAATAGACTAAGCAGCTGCCTGAGGCTGCTTTGAATTAATTTTTCGGTCATTTCTCTCAACTCGAGAACAAACTTGCGAAATAAATTCTAAGTAGACAGCACCGGTAATAAAACCAGTGTTGAAATGTAAAAACCGGTGCCTACACATGGAAAAGCAGGTGCTTATGGCTGCTATGAATGATTTTTTGAAAGACTAAATTATTTTTTTGTTACCCAACATCTTTTGAAATACCATATTTTGATTCCCGAGGCTAATACAGCGTCTATTCAACAACCAACAAATACAAAATAATTTGTTTAGTACGAAAAACAGGTTCCGGATGGTTTTAAAGTTAAACTTCTAATATGATCAGGGGTATTTTTGTAATCTTACTAATTAAAAAATATTTTCAGTTAAAAATTCACCTCTGTTCTTAAAAAACATTTTCAATTAATCCACCTTGGTTCATATTTGCTCAGTTCTTAAAAAACATTTTCAATTAATCCACCTTGGTTCGTCATGGCTCTGCTTTGCTCAGTTTTTTCCCAATTCTTCATCGCCATGATGCTCTTTTGGCTGTGATTTGGTGGGTTTACTTCTGCCTACTAGAATCCGATGAAGATTGGGGCCATTATGTGTGTTTTCCCTTCTTCTTCAATATTCCGCTGAAGCTGACGAGTTCAATCTGTCACCAATGCCATGGATCCAATCCATCTTTGCAAATCAAGTTTGTCTGTAAATTGGGTTTGAAGGCGGGCTGGTTGAGAAGATGGCATGGGAGGCGAGGGTGGTTCTAGGATATGGAAGTGGGTGGCACGACTAAGGTTTAAGGCATAGGTGGTGGTTCTGGGTAGAGGTGGATGACACTGCTAGGGTTTAGGGCAAAGGTGGTGGTTCTAGGCATTGGTGGTGGTGCTAGGCATTGGTGGTGGTGCTAGGCGGAGGTGGTGGCGTCGAGGTGGTGGTTTTAGGCGGAGGTGGCAGTGTCGAGGTGGTGACGCTAGGCGCAGATGGTGGTGCAGTGGTTGTAAAGGGAGGAAATAGTTCAGTATTAAGAATAGAAGGGTTTCAGGGGAATGGGAGGAATTTTAAAATTAAAATATTTTTTAATTTGTAAAATTAAGAAAATACCCCTAGCTATATCGGAAAATAATTTCAATTTACGTGAAAATCATCCAAAATCTGGTTTTGGGACCAAACAAATTATATTATATTTTTTGGTTGCTTAATGGACGCGGTATTGGCATCGTGGATCAAAAGATGGTATTGCGACATATGTTGGGTACCAAAAAAATAGTTTAGTCTTTTTGAAATCCTTTTCCCATCCCGAGAGTTAAGTCAAATAATTTATTCTAAGTACACAGCACCAGTCTAAATTTCGGTGTTGTGTAAACAAAAACTGGTGCCTTACATGAAACGGAACACATGCTATAATTTTCAGCACCAAAAAATACCCGCCAACATGACTATTTTTAGCACCAGTTTTGTTGTTTTACCAAAACCGGTGCTGAACACACAAAATAATTATCCTCCTCCCATATGGGCACCATTTTCCAGGCACCGGTTTTAAGCATTTCGGTGATATAATTTTACATAGGCACCAGCACACTGCTTCGTACCGGTGCTATTATTTTTCCTACATTTTTTTGGTACCAAAGACACCATTGCGTAGCTGGAACTCTCTTCCAGCACCGGTCCCTTGCACACCATTCGTAGGTACCAGTGCTAGTTATGTATAGCACCGGCTTTGGGCACCGGTTGCAAAATTCTAGTGCTGATAATCACAAATAGCACCATTTTTGTACAATTTCGTCATAATACCAGTGGCTTACATATTCTCATAACCGGTTCAAGTGCCCCCCAGGCAAAGTACCGATGCCTAAGTAACTGTTTTCTAGTAGTGTTAGTAGTGTTCTTTGACTTGATAGATTAGATTGATGTGTCCATGATGATCATTTAATCTAATTGTTCATGTCAATGTATTTTGTCCGATCTAGTTTTACAGATCGTGTGTTCGTGATTTCGTTTGTATTTCTCTATTAGGTGTTCCATTCTTGATCTATGTCTTTCAAGGTGTTTACAGTTTAGACAATATAGATCATGTTTTGAAAAAAGGTCAAGCTTGTAGATCCCTGTTTGGCGTAGTGATATTGATGTTGATAAGCTCCTCTTCGCCAAGTGGTCATGATTTTCACGGAAGCAATTTAATATCCGTGAGGGCGATATTACAGTTATTTATTGAATCTCTTATCTGTAATATTACAGACGATCAGTCTGGTTGACATGTAATTCGAATATCCTTGCAATAGATTGGTTATTGCCAGAGCCTAGTTAGGTTGGATGTCAATTCTATTTATTTTAATCGCAACTGGGTGTTTTTCCCAACATCTTTGAATGATTGATTTTTTTTTATAAAAAAAAGAACATTCTATCTTAGTGATTAGGATATTTTTCGTACTAAAAACCACTAATTCATGAAATAGAATGAATCTAAAAAATTTAGAGAAAATATTCGTCAGATTATCCCAAAACAGACCTTGTCCAAAAGGAGTGAATCCCTTATAGCTATAGGCATGAACATCGAAGTTTAAAATGTCGCACCTCGATCACCAAAACGTATGTGCTTTGCAAATGTTGTGATAGTTTTTAATGATTGATCATTCTTAATTTTTTAATTGCACTAAACCTGGATTCTGATGTAAGTGAATACGAAACCTATTGATTCAAAGGATTTTGTGTGTGTATATTAATTATATTCTCCACCTTGAAACACAGGATTCTGTTTTACACAGTTTGCGCTTATGTTTTTCTGTGAGATTCCCATGGCTAATTTTCAAATTAGAGCCATTCGTTTCCACTGGCTTTGTAAGAAAATCTGTTGCCAAAATATTTATATTATCAAAAGTTATCCAATTAAATCCAATTCCAACACATTAACGAATTATCAAGATTATTATATGGACCATCATGATGAACGCCAAAATTTGACCTCTGCGAATGCATGCATGGCTGCATGCATTGTGATTTGTAAGTCGCTAACCATTGGTTGGAATAAAAAGAAAACAAATTAATTTAAACTACCAGAAGCTTGTGAATTGCAGAAATTAAGTGATTTTTCCTCAAAATGTCTATTTTAGGAGTGCGTAGAAGGTAAGACGCGCAGTGAAGTGCAGCAGAATCCATGCAATATCGTAACGACACAAAATAAATAGGAAAGAAAAATAAATTAGAGATACTCCCTTCGATTTTTTATATTGGCGCTCTTTCCTTTTTTGAATGATTTTTTTATATTGGTACATTCCACTTTTGATTAATTTTAGATTAATTCTATCCACTAAATTTACTTTTTACTCTCCCAATACAATCTTCTCTACTCATTTTATTTTTCAAAAAAATGTGTTCATTATTTGGTGCCAATATTTTGGGATCATAGGGAGTATGTAAATATATATGTATAACGTGGCTTCTAAAAATCACCATATTAGCTACTCCCTCCATCCACACTTACTATTTGAAAATTAATGTCAAAGTTATCGAACTTTGACCATATATATAAATTGAAATGTGAACAATGATATTTACGTATGAGATATTGTTAGATTTTTCGTAATATGTATTTTTTAAATATCAATTTTTATAGGTCGCTATTGTCCATAGTTATACATATTTACAGTCAAATATATTATTTGAAAACAGTCAAAAACATCTGTGCAAATTCCCCTAAAACGAGGGAGGACTAGTTCAACCGAATAATAAGATAAACTATTCTAAGTAACGATGATCATGAGCCACAAATCAAAAGAGAAATGAATGTAGATAATTCAAATATACAAACCCACCTTAATACCCTCGATCTATTTTTTCGCTAATATATTTCGCGCATGCAAACAATTAATTTATGAGTAGTCTTTTGAAAAACTGTCTTTCCATAAGTCATGGAAAAATCAAGGTTTAAAGTGTAAATTAGAAGAAATGAAGATAAAAATTTTGGGTTGCATGAATCGGGTTATTAACTTTATAACTACTACATGTTGCATAATAAATTTTTAATATTGCAACTTAGACCTTTTACCTTTTATTATTCTAATTAAACCCCGTACGGTCTTTCTTGAGACTTTGCCTTAATTTATTCAGTGAAAATATATTGATAAGAAGAAAAATTAATATCGTTTGTGTGAATTAGACTAGATGGGAAGGTTTCTGTAACCAGTCGATATGGGGCATTAGTTTTTTAATTCAAAATAGGGCGTTAGACTTTCACATCTTCATTCATGCTCCTTCACATGTACTCATTCCGCCCCCTCTAATTTTTTTTTTTTAATTAAGACCACTTTCGTGGGGAATTAATAAGCACCCCTAACCTTATAAATAGCAACTGATTACAAAATGTTTAAATTTATGAACGAGTGAATAATACAGCCATATAAAACTGTTAATTCATATTTAGATGCCTTCAAGTAGTATGACCTCCACTCCCGTGTCGATCTTACTCTTGGCCGGGATCAAGAAGTGAATTTTGACTTCATTTGTTGCTTCCCTTGGATCTTGATTTGATTGAGATATTGACTGCATTTGGAGTTTCATC
>JAULKM010099466.1:0-10863 GCA_032355605.1 Rubia tinctorum
ATGAATTCTTAAATGAATCTACCTTATCTAAACCTACCAAATCTAATTCTAATAAAATCAAAACTCCTAAATTACATCATTTAAAAATAATTCTAAATATGAGCACACTACTTCATTAAAAACTCAGTGGAAAAAAGAGTATAGTGTTAAACTCCTAAAAATACTAAACTAAGGAACATATAATAAATTACATTTTCTATATCTTATCACTCTTCATGGTTTAATGGAAAATATACAATTTATAGTGCACATTGGGTCCTTGGTAATAAAAAGGGATCTATTTCGAACAATAAAATAAATTTACTTTCATAATATCTAGACACTGTGAATATGGACTAAATTTAATTATGTGGATGCCATATTTATTGTACCCAGAGATAACGTAAAAGCTACGAAAAATTTATCTTAATTATTAATGGTCATAAGTGATTTCACAATCAATAATAAATAGGCTGATGTTCTTATATACGACTCTTCTGAAATTATGAATAAACATAAACCATAACTTTCATTTGAGATACATGCTCACGCACACGAACACGCACGCACATGCACACACACCATCGCCACGCATGCACACGCATCATCGCCACAAACGAATACGTACGACACAAGCACACGTATGCGCACAATCATCTGAACATACACACGCACGCACACGCACCATCGCCACTAACCTTTTTCTGGCTCGATCAACATTCTCAACTGTCCATTTTGCAAAGTCTCACGGTAATTGATAATCCTCATAAACTGGAGAAATGGAACAAAATAGAAAACAAAAATAAATATCCGAAAAAAAACCCAATGTATGATGGTATTCGATTGTTAGGAATTAGCTCCTAATCAAACCATGCTAGCGCTGATGAAACACAAACATAATTTTATTTAGCTCTTTTTAATGGGTTTCGATTGGGTTTCGAAAGGGTTATAGATTAGATAAATACATACCAGAGATGGTAGAAGAATGAATGGCAATGTTGGGTCTTCATCGTCGTGGAGCGGTGACGGGTGAGAAAAATTAAACAACGTCTCAGGGCAATTGATTCAGCCAGCACAGTTGATGTGCCTCAGTGGCGGCAATCTTTCATGCTTCTGTATATGCATCATTGGGGGACTAGGGAGAAAACAAAATATCAACGGAAAGGGTGTTTAGGGGGGGAAGAAGAAAGTGACGGCCGATTGGAGGGATGGCTTTTATTTCTCTCGGTCTTTGTCCCAATTCATTTATAACTTTCTAATATGGCAAATTGTTTTATGAATTTTGGATTTTTTTTAATTAAAAATTCTTTTTATTAAATTCTTTTATGTTATCTTGTCCTGATTTAATAGAAATATACAATTTATATTGAACAATAGATCCCTGGTAATAAAATGAGTTTAAATATTTAACAATAAATAAATTTACTTTCATAATATCTAGAGATGGTGAATACGAAATAAATCTAACTATATGGATGCAATATTTATTATACCCAGAGATAACGTATAAATTACAAAAAATATATTTTAAGTATTAATGGTCATTACCGATTTCACAAGTAATTATAAATAGACCAATGTTCTTATATAAGACTCTTCTGAACAGATGAATAAACATAAAAATCAACTTTCAATTAAGACACACGCACACGAACATGCACACACACGTACAGACACGTACAATCGCCACTAACATTTCTCCGGCTCGAACGACGTTCTCAGTTGTCTGTTTCACAAAGTTTCACAAGAATCGATAATCCTTGTCAAATTGGATAAATAGAACAAAATAGAAAACAAAAATAAACATCCACAAAAAAATCCAATGTACGATGGTGTTTGATTGTTAGGAATCAACTCCTAATCAAACCCAAGAAAGAGGCGATGAAACACAAACATTATTTTATTTAACTCTTTTTTAGTGGGTTTGGATTGTGTTTTGAAAGGGTTGTAGATTGGATAAATACATACCGGAGATGGAAGCATCGGTGGAAGGAGTAGCGATGGTGGGTCTTCATCGTCGTGGGGAGCTGAATCATGTAGGAAAAATTGAACGACTTCCAAGGGAAATTGATTCAGCTGGCACAGTTTCTATGCATCAATAGTGGCGGCGGCGGCGGTAATGTTTGCTTGTTGCGGGTCATTGGGGTACTTGGGAGAGAACGGAATGGGCAACGGAATGGGTGTTTAGGGGGGAAGAAGAATGTGAAGGTCACCGAGAGGGTTTTCTTTAGTTTCTTTATGTCCTTGTCCAAATTCTTTTATTAGTTTTTAATATGGCTATTTATTTTATCAATATTATTTTTGAAAATAAGAAATTATTTTTTTTAATTTTTTATGTTATCTTGTCCTTATTTAATATAAAATATTCAATTTATAGTGCACATCCGATCCCTGGTAATAAAATGAGTTTATATTTTTAACAATAAAATAAATTTACTTTCTTAATATCTAGAGACAGTGAATACGGAATAATTCTAACTATGTGGATGCAATATTTATTATGCTCAGATATAACGTATAAATTATGAAAAATATATCTTAAGTATTAATGGTCATTACTTATTTCACAAGCAATAATAAATAGACCAGTGTTCTTATATACGACTCTTCTGAACTCATGAATAAACATAATAAAAACTTTTAATTATGACACACGCACGCGCACACGGCACACACGCACCATCGCCACTAACCTTCCTCCATCTCGAACGATGTTCTCAACTGTCCATTTTGCAAAATCTCACGAGAATTGATAATGCTCGTCAAACTGGAGAAATTCAACAAAATAGAAGAAAAAACATTTGCAGAAAAAAAACAATGTATGATGGTATTTGATTGTTAGAAATCAACTCCTAATAAAACCCATACCAAAGCCGATGAAACACAAACATGATTTTATTTTTAGTGGGTTTCAGATTGGGTTTTGAAAGGGTTGTAGATTGGATAAATACATACCGGAGATGGCGGCAATGGTTGAAGGGGTGGCAGTGGTGGGTCTTTATCTTCGTGCGGTGGTGAATCACGTCGGAAAAATTGAACGACGTCCTAGGGAAATTGATTCAGCTTGCACAGTTATTGTGCCTCAGTGGCATTGGCAGCGGCGGTGGCAATCTTTGCTTGCTTCCATATATGCGTCCTTGGGGTACTGGGGAGGAACGGAAATGGAAAGGGTATTTAGGGGGGAAGAATAATGTGACGGTCGACGGGTGGGATGACTTTTATTTCTCTCGGTCCTAGTCCCAATTCTTTTATAGGTTCTAATAAGGCTATGTATTTTACCAATTTTGGATTTTTAAATTAAAAATTCATATTCTTTTTATCTTTTATGTTATCTTGTCCGTATTTAATAGAAAATATATAATTTATAGTGCACTTCGTATTCCAAGTAATAAAATGAGTTAAATTTTTTAAAAATAAATAAATGTACTTTCATAATATTTAGAGACAGTGAATACGGAATAAATTTAATTATGTGAATGCAATATTTATTGTACCCAGAGATAAGGTTTTGTATGACCCAGTCAGATATCTCCTTAATATATGATTTGTGAAACACCAATTATTTCTTAGAAGAACTAGCTGAGTGGATATTGTAGTCCCCTTCAATGCTAGTCTCTCCTTCTGTTTTATTTGGTCCATATAAAAGTCACCGGCCGATTTACATTGGGGGCACGGGGTTACGCTCCCCCAGAAAAACCCCAACTTACGGTGATGAAAAAGAATTAATTCTCATCTGATTACCGTAGCACTAACTTCTGCCCCCACAAGGCCATAACCGTAGCAGTAGTAAACTAGTGTTATATGTGATTAATGACAGTAATTTCAGTTTGATTACTTTTTGCTGAATAATTAATACTATTTGCTGAATCTTCTCCTTATACTCCCTCCGTTTCACTATGTTTGGCACCATAGGTTTAGGTTTTTTTTGTTGGAATTTCTCCTCAAAATCCAAATAGAGCTTGTTTGACTTAGGTTTATTTCTAAATGGATTACAAGAATTTAGGCCCAATAGATTAGACATATGGTTTAAGGGTGAGTGTTAGTATAAATAACACTTGTTTATGCTAGAGCCGCCAAGTTAAAAAATGAAAGTTTGTGAGTTTGGGTGCTTGGTTAGGGAGGATAAAAGAGGGTTGAGAGATATAGTGATTTATAAGTGAAACTTGGCATTCATAAGTGATTTATGACAGTAATTTCAGTTTGATTACTTTTTGCTGAATAATTATATTATTTGCTGAATCTTCTCCTTATACTTCCTCCGTTTCACTATGTTTGGCACCATAAGTTTAGTTTTTTTTTCAAGATGAAATGTGTGGAGAAAATTGAGTGAAGAGTAAAAAGTTTATTAAGTGGTTGACAATGATATACTTTTTGTCAATAAAAGAAATGTGACAATTTTATAAAAATATACAAAAATGATAAGTGTGCTAAACATAGTAAAACGAGGGAGTATATCGGAAGTGATTGCTATTATTTGGCTAGTTTATAGGAATTTAGTTTGGCATGCTTTTAATTAATGTTTCGGTTTACGTGGAATTGTGATTTGTATTGTTTATATAATATTTAAATTACTCTTGCATTTTCTTTTAAATTTTTAACTATTTTATATTGAGTTCTTCTCTTGAAAGACGGTTTTTCTATAAGTCATTGAAAGACCAAAATTTAAAATGCAAATTAGAAAAATGAAGATAAACTTTTCGGGTTGCATGAATCGGGTTGTAAACTTTATAACTACTACACTTCACATAATAAATTTTTAATATTACAACTAACACATTTTATCTTTCATTATTCTAATTAAACTCCGTCTTTCCATAAGCCTATGGAAAACGGTGTTTCCCACCACTTTTGCTTTTATATTGTTGGTTTTAGCAGTGTTAATATAATTATTTTGAAATTTAATAGCCTATAAAAATTACTAATTTACAAAAAAACTATGTAATAGTTCTTTTTATTAATTTTTTTTATATAATTACTTCATTGTTGTAAGACAAAGTGGGAACCCTGTGGTTTGATTAGAATTATAAAAATTTAAAAATTTTAGTTTTAATATTAAAAATTTATTATGCAACATTCATTAGTTAAAAGTGTATCACCCGATTAATGTAACCTGAAATTTTAATTTTGATTTAGTCTAATTTACAATTTCAACCTCAGTCTTTTCATAACTTATGGAAAAACCATCTTTCAAGAGGCGGATTCTTGTTGTAAAAGCAAAAAAACACAGTAGTTTAACTTTCAATTTTTAAAATATATTACAACACAACCTTATATTCGTTTCTTAACCTTTTATATATTCTTATAAATAAGTGAGTGTCATAAAATTTTAAAAAATGAAAATAATCCAACTATAAAACATTTTTATATGTTGCAAATAAAGTAATCACATCCTTGATACAAAAAAATTAAATTTTAAATATAATGTGCCCTCGTTTTTTTTATATAAAAAATATCTAACTCCGCCACTAATAGAAGTTGAGGAATTCAGTTGTATGGGAAGGCTACATTCCTAAATCTCAAGATGGATCCGATCCGAATTTGGGAAGACCCGAGAGGGATACACTCATGCTACCTCAGTGTAAGTGGTGCAGATGGCATAAAGGAACCGATGCAATATCAAATATATCATTTATTATTGTTTTCTTAGTTTAAATTTTTTAGGAGGTCAACACTATACTTTTTTTATCACGGGGTTTTTAATGAGGCAATATGATCATTTTAGTTTATTTTTATTATTTTTAATGAAGCCATAAACTTGGCCATGTTGGCTTAGAAGAGTTTTGGTAATATTTTAATTAGGGTTTAGAATATTCAGTTTTATTTTGATTAGAATTAGATTTAATAGGTTTAGATAAGGATGATTGATTCAAGAATTCATCCAATATATGAATTGATTTACTTGGATTACTATGGTAATCATTTAGATTTAAAGTAGGTATTATAGTTATATATGGTTTTACCTTCTTAAATCTGTCATAATTATTTTCAGTTTCTATTTGTACTAGCCAAATTATACCCTATAAGTAGGGGGAATCCATCCATGAAATTTTACACATTATTATTAGTCAAATATTTAGAATTTTTTAGTTATACGCATTGTTTGCGAGCGTCTTCATTGTTGCTTAATCTTGCGGATTAATTAAGTATCAATACCCCTTGTAAACTAATCATGCGGGCTAGTTAGTGAACAAAGAACCATTTATTTGTGAGGTAATCCTAGGGCTAGTAAACGAGCAAATTTTTGAGTTGAGCATCAATCCCTAGGGCTAGTTGGTGATCAATTCGTGCGATCTAGTGAGGGTTTGCAGACCCCTTCATTCGGTTAAAGATTTTAATTTCACAATCTAGAGTTGTCATAAGGTGATAGAGTAAATTACCCGATGATTATTTCATTGAAAAATACATAATATAAAGAATACATGATGCAAAGAGGATGAGTTATAGTAAAACTCTATCCCCAAAATATCTGCTAAAGATATATAGAACTATTCTACGTATAATCTATCCTAACACCCCCCCTCAAGTGAAACATCGAATGTTCAGAGACGTAGATCTTGGAACGGAAGAACTCAAATAAGGGATGAGGAAGCCCTTTGGTGAAGATGTCTGCCAACTGGAGCGAAGTAGAAACATGACGAAAACGAAGCTGACCAGAAGCCACCAACTCATGAACAAAATGGTAGCCGATGTCAATATGCTTAGCCCGCTTGTGAGCAACAGGGTTTTGAGCCAGAAAATAACAATGTTGTTGTTACAAAGCAGGAAAAGTGCACACGAAAGAGGAAATTGAAGATCACGAAAAAGATGTGATAACCAGAAAACCTCAGTAGCAGTGTTAGCCAAAGCTCGATACTTAGATTCCGAACTAGAGCGGGAGATAGTAGGCTGCTTCTTAGTACTCCAGGAGACTAGATTGCCACCAAGAAACACAGCATAGCCATACGTCGAACGAAGAGTCTTAAGAAAAAGTTCCTAGTCAGCATCAGAGTAACCCAAGACCTCGGAGGAATAAGCTGAACTGAAGGACAAGACATTGTGTATGGTAACTCAGACATAATGAAAAATGCAGGTGACAGAAGTAAAGTGATCGTCACGAGGATCCTGGAGGTACTAGCTGACCGAGTTTACTACAAAATCAAGATCAGGGCGAGTGATAGTGAGATACTAGAGAGCGCCGACCAAGGAGCGATAGAGCGTGGGATTTGAAAACTTCTCACTATTGGAACTGTGAAGCTGAGAATGTGGGAGGAATGGTGTAGAAACAGGAGCATCAGTAGCCATCGCAGCACGAGTCATAATATCCCGAACATACTTTACTTGGCCCAAGAGAAACTTTAAGGAAGTGGACTCAACCTCCAGACCAAGGAAGTTGTGCAAAGAGCCCAGATCCTTGATGGAAAATTTAGAATCAGTCAATGAACTTACAAATAGTAGAGGGATCATTTCAAGTGAAAATGATATCATCAACATAGACCAGAAGGTACAGCAGAGTATCGTCGCATGAGAAAATAAATAAGGATGTATCAGCGGAACAGCAGAGAAAACCCAGCTAACGAAGATAAGTACTGAACAACTGAAACCAGGCATGAGGGGCATGCTTGAGCTCATATATGGCCTTCCATAAGCAACAAACATGATCTGGTCGAGTAGGATCATTATAATCAACTGGATGGGCCATATAAACTGGCGTATCAAGAACACCATTTAGAAAAGCATTCTTGACATCCAGTTGGTGAAGAGGTCATCAGCGCATGGTAGCAATAGCAAGAACTGTGCAAACTGTGGATGCTTTGACCATTGGACGAAAAGTGTAATCAAAGTCGAACCCTGGAATCTGCGAGAAAACCAGAGCGAAAATGTGAGCCTTATGATTCTCAATACTTCCATTAAGATGATACTTGAGAAGAAAAACCCATTTGGGACCAACAACGTTGACATTCGGTGGACGTGGTAACAAGTCTCATATGTGCTAATGACAAAGAGCGGTCATTTCTTCATCCATGGCAGCAATCCAGTGAGGATCCCGAAACACCGCAGGATAATCTCGAGAGACAGTCTGAGCAACCAGGGTAGTAAGAAAACCAGTGACTTCATAGTCAGGAAAAGAACGAGGTCGTCGAGAACCATCCATCGCTCGATTAGTCATCTTATGAGTACGGGGAGGAGTCGGCACAGGTGAACCAGTGGAACTCTGGGAACTAGAAACCTAAGTAACAGCCTTAGAAGGAGATGATGCACCGAAGCGAAAGACATAGAGGTCAACGGCGAAGGCACATGAGCTGAAGGGGCCGGTGGCAACACATATATGTCAGAATCAGTGCAAACTGAACACGACAACACTGTAGATGATGGATCTAGTAACTCCGGTTGTGCAGGAACTGAGGATTTTGGATCCAAGAATGTGGAAACATCCAATGAACTAAATGTGGTGCCAGAAGAGCCGGAAGCAAAGGGATAACAGAATTCATCAAAACAAGCATGGTGGGTGATGTAAACTCGACAAGTAGAAGGATCAAGGCAATGAAACCCTTTGTACTGGAGGCTATAGCATACGAAAACACACGAAAGACTGTGCGGCGCCAACTTGTGATAAGCATAAGGTCAGATGAAAGGATAAACTCTACAAACAAAGGGATGGAAATTAGAGTAAACCAGGGATCGTCGAAAAATAAGATTGTATGGAGTCTCACCTCAAAAAAATGGTATAGGAAGTCGCTTGATTGTGTGAACAACAATAGCAAATGCATCATCCCAGTAAGAAAGAGGCAAGCAAGACTGGAAAATCATGGTTAATCCCATCTCTACAATGTGACGATGCTTTAATCTCATATCTACAATGTGATGACGCTTGCGCTCTACCCTAACATTTTGCTTCAGTGCGTACAAACAAGATACCAGATGATGGATGCCTTTGGAGGAAAAATGAGACCGAAGGCGAGTATCAAGGAACTTTGTACCACCATCACTCTCAAAAACCTTGATACGAGAGGAGAATTGATTCTCGACGGAGGACTCAAATTGAAAGTAAACCTCAACAAAGTCGGACTTGTGACAAATGAGGTAAAACAAAGAAAACCGCGAGTAATCATCGACAAAAACAACATATTAAATGGAACCATTTCCAGATAAAACTGGAGCAGGGCCCCACAAGCCACAATGAATCAAATCTAACACACGCATAGCATGTTTAGGGTTCTCAACAAATGACTACCTATGACCTTTCGCCATAACACAAGAGGCGCAAGGCTGTGGTTTAGGCAATAAAGAAGAAACATGTAAAAATCCAGATTTATTTAAAGCATAAATAATGCTAAGAGACGCAGGATCCAGGCGAGCATGCCAGAGCTCGAATGATGCCTAGTCCTTTTTATTCCGAATGAATGAAAACAAAGAAACTCCACCTTTATCCAGTACATAAAGGCCACCCTTATTGTGGCCCTTGCCCACGATCACCTTGGTGCCTTTGTTTTGAATAATGAATGACCGGTCATCAAAAGAAATCAGAACACCCAAATTTCAAGTTAACTTGCTAATGGAAAGCATATTTTTAGTAATATTGGGAAAAACTAAAACATCATACACATAACGAAGGAGTAATATGGGAATCACTAATATGCGAAATAGGAATAATAGCACCATTACCAAGTGAAACATAAGATTTACCCAAATAAGGAGTGACAATCTCGAGAACAGAAGTAGAGGAATTCATATGGTTGGTGCTGCCTGAATCAATATACCAATCTAAAGTACGCGAACTAGGCTCCAACTGTAAAGCTTAAAGTGACTCGGCCAGATGAGCATAATTGGACCGACGAGAGGGCGAAACCAAACAAAAGCATGAAGAAGCAACATATCCATTTCTGTCGCACCACTGACACTGAATAGAACTGCCACGACCCCGAGATGCTCCAGCATCACTACTAGTATTTATGCTAGTCCAGCGACCGCTGGAATGGCCGCCACGGGTGGCGTGTGTGGCAGACGAGCTGCCTTCACACGTTGGCATATGGTCTCACGTGCGGACTGAAGATGCCGAATCTGAGACAGTGAAAGCTACAGGGTAAGTTGGTAAGGCAGGGGAGGAACTGAAACCAGCCAGAGTATTGAGGAAACTCTCATGATTCTCAGCCTGCTCAACAACATCAGCGTACGCTGGAGTCAAGACACTGTGAAGAAGCGGCGCTGAGAAGTATTTGTACTCTTGCACGAGCCCAGTGAGAAACCATAGAACTTAGTCATTATTGGTCGTCAAAGAGCCCATCGTTGCCAACCTATCGAAGATGCTCTTGAACTGGAGGTGAAGGTCATGGATGGAACCGGTACGGCGAAGACTCATAACTTGAACCCGGAGATTAAGCACACTAGATTTACTTCAATTTTGATAAACGTTGGCGAGGGTCTCCCATATCTGATGGGAGGTGACACAACCTACAACCTCTGTCATAGCTTCCGACGAGAGGGATGAAAAAATTAGGTTGTGGTGTGTCGTTTTACACCAAAAATAAATCGAGCTCTAAGCTGGATTTTCTGTTCAGAATTATGCAGTCGGTATGGGCATATTGACCAGTATAGCTGCGAGCAAGTTCGTTTCCCAAGAGAGACCAGTATAGCTGCGAGCAAGTTCGTTTCCCAAGAGATTGGCGAAATCTGTGATTTTTTTACCAATGTAAATAGATGAGGGTAGTGAATAAGAAAAACTAAAAATTGAGTAAAAACGAGAATGGTAAATTGTTACAGATTGCAAAAAGATTCAACTATGATGAGAAAATTCCAGTTCCGATCAATTCCGTACTGGTTTTCTATCTCCATCCTTGATGCAAAGATGACTTTAAATGCATGCAAACAAACTGGTTATAGTTGCAAACAACCAATCTTTCCTTACCT
>JAULKM010099467.1:0-10863 GCA_032355605.1 Rubia tinctorum
ATTGACCCGACCCGACCCATATGGGCCGGGTCAAAACGGGTCGGGTCGGGTCGGGTCGGACAATTTGAACACCCCTAGCCTTAAGAAATCTTGAAGCAAATGAAATGTTTGCCTCAATTTTCAGTTAACTGGCTCAATAATTTTTTCCTTACATATAATGTCTCATTTTATAAATGTAACACACTCTAATATTATATTCGAAACTCAATTTTTTCTAATTTGCTTCGGCCTTCTAAAATGTTAGGGTCATGTCTTGGTTTTTATGAACACTATTTGTGCTCTATCAAGACTCTTACCATACTCCTACCTCATGTGATAGTGTAAGATCTAAAACATGCTCTTTCCAAAAAGAAAGCAATTAAGCAGTGGTATTTATAATATAGATTAAGGAGTTGTTTGTTTATAGTGAGATTAACAAAGTGGATTAATATGATGATGTTATAGGAATGAGGATTAAGAAATTGGGGAGCACGTGTGGAGCCATCGACCAAACGGCGCTGTCATGTGACCCAAATGCGTATTCTTCTTCTTCTCTTTTAAATGCCTCCCCCCTCCCCATTTTATGTCCATGTCCTACGGATCCTTTGCTACTTTATAATCCTCCGTATTCTTTATTTAACACACTAATTTTAAAAAGAGAAAAGTGTTCAAATAATTGTATGTTTAAGTTGAAAGTGTTAATTTAATTCTGTAAAATCTGAAAGTGTAAATCTAATTTTCTGTTTTGATCGAAAGTGTTAATCTAAACCTGACAACGATCAATGTGCTTGAATTTCTGTAAAATAACCATTACACCCCTCAACAAAAAAATTGTAATTTTAAAAATCTGAAAAGATGACATTTCCCTCATTGCTTATTAACCAAAAAATTTCCTTAATTTTCTTTTCTTCCTTTCCCGCTCAACTCGTTCGTTTTTGCCAACACGAAAAGTGAATCCCCTATCGCATCCAACTGCTCACGACTATTCTCTCACGACAAAGATTCCGGTTGTTGTCGTCGGTTTGCTACAGCGGAGCGCGAAAATTCCACCGGCCGACAGAAGACAAGCGCCGCTCATGGTGACGTTTTGACCAGAAAGCAGGGCAACCTAAAAAATGGCAAGCCTAACTGAAATACACCCACAATATGGCTCATTTATGCTTAGTCATGGAGTAGCAAATATCATTTTGTTATTCTTCATTTAATTTGGGGCGAAACTATGAGTGTGAGAGTTGTTTCGAAAGGGTTTTTTAGGTCAGAGTTTGATGTTTCGGGGTCTTATAGTTCACCATCTTCTAGTGGTTCATTTTATTTTTTAAATATAGTTGACGATTATTCCCGAGTTGTTTGAGTTTATTTATTAGTGGCTAAGTTTAATGTAGCTTCTAGATTTTTAGAATTTTGTGCTTTAATCAAGACACAATTTGGGCACCATATCTGCCGTGTTCGTGCTGATAATGAAACAAAATTTTTGCCTTTGAGATCTTACTTTGCTAAATCTTGGATTATTTTTAAGATATCTATGGTTGATACACCACAACAGAATGATCGTGTAGAACGCAAGCATCGTCAATTGTTAAATGTGGCTCGTGCTTTGCATTTTCAAGGTAATATGCCTACTGATTTTTTGGGAGATTGTGTTCTCACTGCTGGAAATCCGATTAACCGGACACCGACAAAGCAACTCAATGGTCGCACACCATTTGAGCTACTCTATGGACGCACTCCAAACTGCAAGCTTATAAAAAAAATTGGTTGCTTGTGTTATGCCTTCTACATTCCCAGATATTGTGACAAATTTGCTCCAAGAAGTCGACGATGTGTTTTTCTTGGGTATCCTGCTGGCAAGAAAGACTATCACCTTTATGATTTGGAACTTTCTTCAATAGTTGTGATGCTAATTTGTATGAATACCAGTTTCCGTTTAATGTGCCATATGTAACTGCTCAGCCTGCACAGTCTTGAATAGATAGCTGGTTCGACGACTATCTGATGTCGGATCCTTCGGGGACAACCAGCGGCGCTGCCGACAAACCACTGATCATCACTCCTGCTGTGGCTTCATCTCGGCCTCCGTTGGCCCAGACTCAGTCCTTCGCTCCCCAGGCCCGACCCAACCCATTGCCAAATCTGAAGCTCAAAATGACGTTGCCAGACTCGACGTCGACAATTCTGCCTGCTGCTCTTCATGCAGCATCGACGCCTCTGCCCATCGCGGTTCCGCCTCACAATCCAGCGACTTCAACGTCACTGCCAGCTCAGGCTCCACATCCTCCTCCTCCTATGGCCGAGCTGCTCTCTGCCTGACGTAGAGACCGAGGTCGTCGACCTCCAGCATATATGATGATTTTGTCTGATCTACAGTTAAACCATCCTCTCCCACTGCTAATGTCACTCATGTGCCATCACTATCATTAGGTGTTCTCTATCTTTTAATTTATTTTGTAAATTATGATAAATTTTCTAGTATGCATTCTAGATTTTTGGGTGCGGCAACTTTAGTGCAGATCCAACTACTTATTCGTAGGCTTCAAAGTATGCTCGTTGGCATGATGTTATGGCTGATAAGATTACTGCTCTTAAGTGCAATGAAACTTGGACTATGGCTACTCTTTCTCCGGATAAGACTGCAATTAGATGAAAATGGGTTTATCATACCAAGTTCAAAGTTGATGGTACTATTGAACGACACAAAGCTCGTTTGGTGGTTTTGGGTAATCGTCGGATTGAGGGCACAAACTTTACCGAGACATTTGCTCTTGTTGCAAAGATGAGTTTTATTCGTCTGTTTCTATCTGTCGTAATCATTCTTAGTTGGGAATTTCATCATATGGATGTTCACAATGCTTTTCTACATGGTGATCTTCACCAAGAGGTGTTTATAAGTCATCATCCTGGCTATACTGTGCCCCCCAACATGGTCTGTCGACTTCAGAAATATGTTTACGGTTTTCGGCAAGCTCCCCACAACTGGTTTGCAAAGTTGGCTCAGGCTTTATGCGCATTTGGCTTTGTTCAATGTAAGGCTGATTACTCTCTTTTTGTTTACTCCCGTGGTTTGGTTTCTTTGCATATGCTGGTTTATGTGGATGATTAGGTGATTGCTAGTAGTTCTTCGTCGTTTATCTCTGAATTCGAGAAATACTTGAGATCATGTTTACACATGAAGGACCTTGGTGCACTTAAGCATTTCTTAGGTATAGAGATTGCTAAAAGACCAGATGGGATGTTTCTTTCACAAAGGAAATATGCCCTTGACATTTTATTAAATACTGGTTTGTTGGCTGCGAAACTGACAAATTTTCTGATGCAGCAACAACATGATCTTGCATGTGTTGAGGGGCCACTTTACGAGGATCCGGAGCAGTATCGGCGTCTAGTTGGTCGTCTCATTTACCTTAACATTACACGTCTGGAACTTAGTTATTCAATGCATACACTTGCTCAGTTTATGAAGTCACCTTGTGTTCCTCACTGGCAATCTGCACTGAGGGTTCTCCGCTACTTGATGAGTCATCCTGGTCAGGGTTTATTTCTCTCTTCACGTAGTTCTTTACAGTTGACAGCCTACTGCGATTCTGATTGGGCCGCTTGTCCTATCATACGACGTTCCCTTTCTGGTTATTTTGTGATGATAGGTGATTCTCTGGTTTCATGGAAGACCAAGAAGCAACCTACGGTTTCTCGTTTTTCTGCTGAAGCGGAGTATCGTGCTATGGTAGTTACTTGTTGTGAATTATTATGGCTTAAGTCTTTACTTCAGGACTTAGGAGCTGTGCATTCTGCCCCATGCGACTGTTTTGTGATAGTCAATTTGTTCTTCGTATTGTTGCTAATCTTGTCTTTCATGAGTGTACAAAGCACATTGAGGTTGACTGTCATTTTGTCATAGATTTGGTACAGTCATGTACTATTGTTACTCATCATATCCGCACTTCTGATCAGCCTGCATATATGTTTACGAAAGCTCTTGGACGTAACCAGTTTCATCTACTACTTGACAAGTTGAGCATTGTGGATCTCTATCAGGGCCGACTTTCATAGGTGTGCAACTGGTGCTTTTGAATAGGGCCCCAAAATTCCTAAATTTGTTGGGGCTCCAAAATTTATTTATATAAGATTTATACTATCATCGGTATAATTTACCAAATGTCAACTATTAAAATGTATTATTTAAATAAAATTTACTGATATGATCGTCCGTGGATAAGTAATTTACAAAATGCCAATTATTAAAATGTGGTACAATTATTTATCGATAAGTAATTTACAAAATATCAACTATTAAACTGTACAAGATAAGATTTATCGGTAGCACTGTAAATTCTATTATTAGTTATTAATTAATTAAATTAAAAAAATTAAACCTGATATTTTTGGAAGCAGTATTATTAATTTATCTTTATATTTTATTTTTGAAAAGCGGTGAAAACCAAATAATATAAATTTTATTTGATAATTTTATATTAATGTATTTAGGGATCTCATTTTTTATTTTGCACATGGCCTCTCAATTGTTAAAGACGGCCCTGATCTCTATGCTCCAACTTGAAGAGGAGTATTGGAGAATTAAAATATTTTGTAAATATTAATTGTATTTAGATTAGTATTCTTTCCTTTATTTACTTAGCACTCTTGTAACACTCTATAATGTAACCGAGAGAATGAATATAATCACAACATTACTAAATCATTATTTTTCTACATTTGAAATTCACAATATACTCGATGTGTGAGTTTTCTAGTACTGAAAAATCGGAAGACGTAAATTTCAACATCGCTCTGCCATGTACTGATTGCCATTTCATGATCACCTCGACACAACCTCAGAACAGCTCAGCAACGTAAGGTTTCTTTCCATTTCCCCTTTTGGAGTCTGACTCCGATGTGAACCAAAGGAAAGAAAACAGAGGGTCTTATCACAACAAAAGGCAAACAATTTTAAATACTATGATTAGATTAATGAATTTGGGTGAATAAAGTGGGTGGATGAAATTGAATGTAAAAGTTAAAAACAAAATAGAATAAGTGAATGAAAATGACAATATGTCACTTAAAAGAAACATCTTATTAATACTTATAAATGTGACACTAATCGAAAATGAAGGGAGTACTTTCATTTTATTTTAACTTTTCAATTTTGGATTTTGGCAATTTGCTATACGCAGTTTGGCCCGGGAAGCATGTAAAGTTAGTAGCCTTTTGCAAATACTCTCTCCGTTTTTGTGTATATGACATCATAGTTTTACATATTTATATTTAGAAGAATAAAATGAGTGCATAAAATCGAATTTGATTGATGAAATTAAAAGGAAACTTGTTTTAAAAAAAAGAAAGTATGACAATATAAAAGAATCAATTCAAAAAAAAAAGTGTCATATACAGCGAAAAGATTACGTCATCCGAATTTCTGACATTGTACAATTTTATTTGCATTTCGTTTTAATAATGACATTTTTTTTGTTTAATAAGATTTATAATTTTCAATTTCTTAACTTAGTTCTATCACAAGTTATGACCCAAACTTATGCGTAATACTCTAATACTCAACTGTTTACGTAAGTTGTGATTTAAGTTTATGCATAAGTCAAATTATATAATATTAGATACAATGAACATTGTATTTTCATGGATGTTTTGTGCATTATAAATTATGTATTTCCAAATATGATTTAGCAATGACATTCTTTATTTAGTAAGACCTATACTTTTCAAATTCTTAACTTAATTGTCCCATCTCATTTTATATATCTATCCAGCTCATTTTATACATAAAAAAAGTGATAATTATATAAGACGGGGAGTAATAATAAAAAGAAATGAACTTTATGATCCATTGATCATGAATTAATATTCATCACATAACATGGAGCCGCCCAAATCTTTTCAATGTTTCATGGAGTTGGATTTTCATCATATGTACTACGTTACTAGCATATGGTACTACCTTCGGGCCCTATGGCCTTTCTTAACCAACATCTTATGACCACTCAAATCTTAGCATAATCGCTTCGCCAATAGTGTCTTGGATCATACCAAATTTGAAAATATCCTACTATGAAGTGCATATATAACTCTATATAATTTACTAAGTGCAAATATAATTTTATGATAATTTGAAATGCAAATATAATCTTAGGTAATTAGTGTATGTGCAAATATAAACTTTTTTGGCACTTAGAGACCGAATTTGATTGAAAAAACTATTTTACCCTTCCAAAAAATAAAAGTAAAAAGTGAATTTCCACCGATCAAACCCTTCTGCCGTTTCTTTCTCGTTCCTTCCCGGTTCTTATCGCCAGCGTCTCCTCTTGAGTCCACCCACTGTTTCTTCCCAAGGATTCAAGAGTTTCTTTCTCGTTCCGTTTTAGGCTCGAGGGAATCGAGGGCGATGATGGTGAATTGAGGGTGGTACTGGGGGACTGGAGCGGCACTCACGGCGGAGGGAACGACGGGAGCGGCTGAGACAGTGGCGTCTGGGGTGTTTGTGTGGTGGTGGAGAACCGGTGGAAGGGAATTCATTTTACTCGCCGACGGACTGTGGTAGCGGGATTTGAGTAAAGGGGAATTAACTTGAAACTCTAATAATGGCGGGATTGGGTCATATAATATTGCTCGCAAGCCTCTGGCTCTCGTGAATCGACCTGGTGGCGGAGGAGGAATAGGGGCCAGCCTTGTTGTTTGCGGCGGATTCCGCCATCGCAATCCGCTCTCGTCTGCCGTCAGTCGGCTTACTCAACCTCCTCTCTAATTCATAGGAGTTTCACGTTGATCGCTTCCTTCCGGTCAGTAGCTGAATTAGCTTCACCTCTCTCCTCTCTGTATTTAATTTTGCTCCAAAATGGTGAATCCCAATAAATTTTTTGTTATGTATGGTTTGAAATTAGCAAATCATCTGGAGTGGTGGACTGGTGACTGGAGGTAGGAGGTAGGTGGCGGGAGGTGGTGGTCTTGGTCGCTGGGGGTAGCGGGCTGGAGGGGATGAGGGTGGAAGGTGGTGGTGGAGCTGGCTAGAAGGTGGTGAGGGTGGTGGTGGTGGCTGGGTTGGAAGGTAGTGGTGGACCAGTGGCGGAGGAGGGGTGGTTTGGTGGTGGTATTCAGCGGCTAGGGTGGTGGAGGGAGGACATTTTTGTCTTTCAAGTTTTTGCTTTAGGCTGAAAGGGCATTTTGGCATTTCTAGTGGGTCAATGGTCAGAAATGACCAGTCAATGTCTGAATATAGTCTTTAGGGTTATGTTTACACTTATGTAAAGTAGTTAGGGTTATTTTTGCACTAAAAATTATCTCAACATTATATGTGCATTTACTAAATTTATACAGGGTTATATTTGTATGTCTCCCTACTATAAATTAAAATTTTATAACTGGGGTGGATGCAACTATAGTCATTCTCCCTTGTTGTTCTACAATCATTGTTAAATGCTCTATAGATATACCTCAAGCAAGGGTGACAATTTTAAACTAAATTGAAAAGTATAAACGATTTACGAGTTAAGTTGGCGTGACCTGAATCGAATGAGTCAGCATATCAATAGATTATTTTGAATGATATTTTAATTAAATGAATTAGGTTACAGTTAGAAAATGTCGATCCACCAACTTAAAACTGTATAATCCGTCATTTCATATATTAACCGGGGCTTCAAGTTATAATTAAAATAAATTAGCCTGTCGATATGATCAATTTAAATGATCCGTATAAAAAAATATAATTGAAAATATTGACTCGTCAAACCAACAACTTAAACCCAACTTGAATCACCACTTTGGTCGAGAGTACGTCAACAAAGTTCAAACACTAATATTGTTAGACTGCAATAGATTATAACGATTATATCAATAATTATAAATTTCATTTTTTATAAATTTCATTTTTATAAATTTGTGGTTAATTTATAATTATTTTTATTTTAAAATATTTTATAACTATGAAAATCTTATTGTAATAAATGGAAATAAATATAAATTATTTATTTAGTTATATTAACTATAAAAATATCCATCTAACGATCAATCGATTTTCAAAAAGATTATGTGATATAAATTAAATGTTTTTATAGTTAAAATAATTAAAAATTTGGTGAGAATATTGAATTAAAAATTACTTTCCGGTCTATATTCAGCTGACCTTATTTTCATCACAAATAAATTCAATACAACACAAATAAGTTTAGAGCTAACAGGATTTTTTAAAATTTAAATTATAATTTTTTGAAGAAATTTTAACTTATAATTAATATCATTTCGGTTGTAACACAGTTATTGTTATTATACATATTATTAGTTTGTAATATTATTATCAATTTATAGTGCAATTTATTGAAGTTTGTTACAGTCTATTTCAATTTAGTTCAATCTTGTCTAGTCAGTCCATATTTTATTGTTATGTTGTCTACGTTATTATTAGACATTGTTATTGTTATTTTTAATTATCATTTGTTCGGTCCAAATTTGTGTTAGGTTAAGTCAGTCTCAGTTCAATCCATCTCATTCAGTTCGGTCAGGTTTAGTCCAGTCTAAATTTTACCGTTATGTTATTTGCGTTATTACTATTTATTATTTTATTTTTATTTTTTCAATTATCATTCATTCAGTTCGATAAAATTCAATTCATTCTTGTTCAATTTAGTCTGATTTGGTTAATTTTAGTTTGTATCTGTCTAATTTGGTTAATTTTAGTTTGTATCTGTCTGATTTAGTATAGTCCATCCCATGTCCGTTCATTTCCCTCCAATTTTGTTTTGTAGCAAATGGTATTCTCATTAATTATAATCGTTACATATTTGGGCTAGGTTTAGACCGCACAACCCCTATCTAACAACTATAACTAATCCTTTAAAACATTTTAAACTTGAAACCTCATTTAGTTAACACACCGCAGAGGTGAGCCTTCCTCAAATTGACCTATCATTAGGTTCATGTGCTATATTGGCAGTCCGCTAATCGACACGCACCTCCAATCTTCTTCTTCTCTAGGTTACGATAGCTCTGTATGATGAGGTTGTAGCTGAATTTCTCCAATCACAGATGAAGAGTGTTTGTTGGAGGAGTTTCGAGGGCTGGTCCGTTTTAATTTGAAGCAGCTCAGTACTACGTGCCTCAATACTTATTCACATTTAGCTAGGTTTATCCTCACCGGGTTACCACAACTTTGTATAGTATTGAGAATCGATTAGGAGGTTGTCGTTGGATTTTCCCGATCAACGGCGGGAAAACCTAAGTCTCATTGGAGTTGCGAGAGCACCAACAACATACATAGAAAATAAAAACATAGAAAACAACTAAAATCAAACATAACATAACCCCTTATTTCATCCAGGGAAGTCAAATTTCAGCGCTATTCTTCTATGTCCCATAAGTAAGTCTTGACTAAGGAGCATTTCCCTCCAAACCCACTGCATATGTGGTGCTACAAATAGGTGGAAATTCCATTAGATGCCAGAAAACTCCGTTCAACGAGAACCTACTACCGCAGGAAACCTAAGGATGTAAAAGAAACGAGTCGAGATTGAGTAGTGATGTGCTCGAGCTCCAGCTTAAAAAATTACTATGTTTGTATTTGAGTTCAGAAAATTTATCTCAATCTCATGTTCAATTGTTTGTGATCTGCTCAAGCTCGGTTCATAACTCGATAAAATTTGAGCTCGAGCGAGATTGACTTGTTGAGCTCGTTACTTTCGAACGAGCCAATACAACCCTCTAATTTATATAAAATTGCAAATTAAAAATAATATAGTTATATAGGTATAGGCTCGTGAATCTCGACGAGCCTACCGAAAAAGAATGAAGAAGCTCGAGCTCAACCTCGACTAATAATCGAGCTAGCTCAAGCATGGTTCGTGTTCGTTTAGCTCGAGTTCGAGTCGAGCTTTTGCTCGAGCTGTTTGTGAACTTTTCACGAACGGCTTGTTTTGTTTACACCTTGAAGGAAACCCATTTTCCTATTTTTCGGGGGGTCAGACCATGTACCCCCGCCACAAGATGACCTATTTTGGTGGTTGCCCGTAACCTAACATCTATTGTCGTCTCTCTCCGCCGTAGCCACCATGAGGCTTCCGTTGGTACAACCGACCACGACGGAAGTTTGTCAGACAACGGAGTTATGCATGGAGCCGAGACATATTTAAGAGATATACTGAAGGAAGAAATTATGATGGATGTTCTTTAGGCCTGAATTCTGGAAGGGATGAGATTGGCGAAGATACCGCTGCCACCGAGCTCCATCATGCACCTCCGTGAGACGCCGACCACCACCGAGTGTTGATGCCAATACGACATCTGCCCACTATCATTGGAGCCACCTACAACTGCTGGGAAACAGCCCATTGCTGCCTTTAAACGCTGGACTTGCTGGACGCCACCCTATTTTCCTTACTCCTCAGTCGATTGTTTTCTCCTCCATCGATTCTTCGATGACTTGTGCAAACCGCCGCCGTCGGTCGCAATCGACACCAGCTTGCCAAGCGCTGGGTTCGTCGGGCAGATTGGTTGGCTTCCTCTTCGGCGACCCGACCATTTCTTTCCATCTCCGACGATGTGGTCCTCTGGTTGAGTTTAATTCACTCTAATTCAGTTCATTTTCATCTTGTGCCTATCCCAACTTTCTCCATACTTATATTGGGGGGGAAATAAGGTCACTTTAGTTTAGATAAATAAATTGAATTTAGCAAATTGTAGATGTGCATATTCAAACTTTGTGAACTGAAAGTTCAAAATGACGGAGATAAAATGACAGTGTATACGGTTGATATGGTGTGTTTGTAAATTGAAATGATTGAAATTGCATGCATTTTTAATGATGGGCGTAACCGTGAGGGCTCATCATGATGATCACCCGTCGTTTTATCCAATCTTCACATCGCAAAACTGAGCTGGATTGTATCC
>JAULKM010099468.1:0-10862 GCA_032355605.1 Rubia tinctorum
CCGCCCAACCCCCCCCCCCCCCCCCCCCCACAAGTCATTCTAAAAGTAGACGCTGGAACAGGAATACAAACCGAACGAGATATAGGTAAATCCTTGTCAAAGTGATCTGTCGGATCAGTGGCCAATTTTTTTCTCAAAAGAATCCGTTCCAGGACGACCTGTACATGATGAGAAAATTGCAAAGTGCCTTCTCTTGCAAAGAGACGACGACCATAGTGCTCACGATTTCTGAATTGAGGAGGCGCTGCAAATCAAAAAACACAATCTCTGGAGACATGTCCAATCCGTCCACAGAAAGAACAGAATTCAGTAAGTTTTTCATATCGTAATTGCACTGGAATTGAGCCTGTAACATTGGCGATGACCAAAACCCTTTTCAACGGTTTAGAAATATCAATTGCACATGGAATGCGAAGAAATTGTCCTTTGAGACTGCCATTAGAATCTATCAATGTCCATAAACTGACAAAGACGATTACCAATTCTCACTACGGCTTCCTCATTTATAAGTGTGGTCGAAACATCCATAGCATGAATCCAGAAAGGAACTGAATCAAAAGAGAGGCGCGAAGCAACCATTCCAACAAAAGGTTGGCCAGCACAACAATATACTTATCGAAAAGCAAAGGTTGGGTATCCAAGATTCTGGCTTTGTCATCAGGATTAACAAACTGAAATAAGAACACATTTTCACCAAGGGACGTACCAGTAAAAGAGCAATTCCACAGTTGCCGAAAAAGTTTCAAAACTACTTCAAGAGGGAGTCGTCGAGGGGCTAGTATCATCCCAACAATCGAAGTCGCGAAATCTGTATCATTATCACGCAAGCCATTCATGGAAAGCAGATTCAATTCATCCATGGTTAGGGTTAGGTTACCCCATAATTTTTCAAGATCTGAAATCAAAGTCATACGAAATGAAGTAGAGAAATCACAGAGAGTTTGTGAAATGTAGAACAGAAAGAAAAAACACTTCCACCGATCAAAGATGGTGGGAATTAGACGTGCAAAGCGAGAGAAAAAAAACCACCGTTGCAGATGCAGGAAGGCGAAGCAACCAAGAGCGAAGACTGGGTTTAGTTATTTGGGCATGACCATTTGGATCTTGTTTTGTGTTAGGCCTGATTCTTAAAGTTCATGGCTAAATAATAATTCATCAAATAAAAATAGTAAAAAATTAAATAAAAACACTCAAATAAAATAAATGAACAAATATCAATTTATAAACTAAAATACTCATTAAGTTAAAATAAAAACATCAACTTAAAAAATTAAAATTTAACGAAATTAGCATAGTTGAACATCAATTGATAACACTAAAAATACACAACAAAACGAAAAATAGTTGAAATATCAAATAAAAACACTAAAATATACATCAAATTAGAAGCATTAAAACATCAAATTAAAAAACATATATCAAACTAAAATAGTTAAACATCACACTAAAAAAAATACACATGAATTTTTAAAACATCAAAGTGTGCAACAAAATGCAACACTAACATAAAAAAAAATCAATACTAAAAATTAAAAAATCATTTCACGCTATTCAAACATCAACGATGCACTAAATAAAAATATAATATTAGAAAAACATCAATATCAAATTTTAAAAGAACGCGCTGAAAATTTAACACATCAATCAAAATGAAAGTATAAATTATAAATTTAAGATAATAAAATATCACCAACTAGTGTCAACATGTGTAAAATGTCAAAAAATTAACATGCAAATGCTAGATTTACAATAAAAGATCAAAATTTGACTTTAAAACACATGATTTTAGTGAAAAAAGGCTTATGTAAAAACATCATGAACTTCGGTTGAAACATCAAATACTGAAAATGAAACATCAAATCTGGTAGTAAAAACTCATGCATTGCGCGGAAATAAGGAAAAAATAGATTCGCAAATTTCTCCGACCCAAAATTTTGACCTACGAGATTCTTATAACTCAGAATCATTAATTCCTCAATACTTTATGCCCAACATCCAAAAAATATGGTATTAGCACCCAGATACCTAATTCTCCTCCCAAATTTTTTTAAATTATATTTGGAACTTCATCTCTGATTAAACTTCATAATATTGAACATTAATTTTTGGTCTCACACTACACTTTGTCTTTAAAATGAGAATCGGTTGGGAAAAGCACAACTGACATCAGAAGGCCAAATCTATGTTTACTTTTTGCTTAAATTTTATTTTGGGCTAATTTTGAATGCCCTGTTTAAAATGGAAATTCCACCATATCCCTAACTTTAACCTTCCGGTGTTCTCCATATTTTTCTATTCACATATGTTATTCTCCTTAGAGATTTCTTCCCCAGCCGGGCTTTCCCCCTTACAACCTGTTTGGCCGTTTCAATTGAAACCCATCACCAACACGGGTGCATATGAATCACCTATTATGGATCTGTGTAAACATTTTAAAATAACATTTATAAGGGATTCCGAGGGGTGTTTCAAAAATGGTAACATCAAACTCAGGCGGTTCACATTTTGAAATAAACCTTTGAAAGGGGTTTCTACTAGACTTTCAACGTCAGAAGCGATATAGGAAGAGATTCTTTAAAGAAAAAGGGAAGCGGCAGTTGAACTGCAGTTAAGACGATAGCCGGCGGTTCAAATGTTGGTCTCAGACCCTAGATCCTAACAAAAACTCGCACGGCTACCTGGATTTATTTTCCTTATTCATTTCTTATTCTTCCATATTTATGTTCTCTGCTGTTCTTCTTTTTCCTGCCTTGCTTTTCTTCTTTCAAGTTTCTCTTTTTCGCACATGTGCCCCTAATACAATTTGAGATATGGAGAATATCATCAATATAATGTAACGACTTTGATGTCTAAGGATTGATTGTTTTTTCCTTATTCAATTTGAATTGATAAGTTATTTTGAAATTGATCAAGTTGTCAGTTTGTGGTCATTCTAGTGGTTTTTGATATTGATTGTAGGAGGTGTGGTTAGAATCCGAAGCAGGTTTTGATTAACCATGAGTTTTTTTGAATTAGATCTTGTTTGTAGTTTGAGGTATTGATTGTAGAAGGTGTGGTTAGATTCTGAAGCAGATCTTTATCAATGATGAGGATGGTCAGATGGGGATATTCATTTTCTTTTGTCATTAGTTTGGGATGGGAATGGGGGGATTCAAGGATGTTATACTGGACTTCTTTTGTCATTAGTTAGGTGACTTCTCTGGTCCTGCCTTTGATTAAGCAAGATTAAAGGCGATTTTGAGAATTGCCTTTAAAATGAACCATCAAATGCGTTTCATTTTCGCCTTTTATAACAACTCCTTTGAACACTTTCGAGTTCAAAACCATACCCATCGACACCTGGACCAGCTTTGTATAGGTTAATTATGTTCAGAGATCGGGTGTATTTTCAGTCCATGACCTGGTATTTGACGAAAATAAGCTTTTTATTGAAATATGAGCCTCAGAATTAGTAACCTATTTCGAGGTTTTTGGTTGCGATTTTGTAACCAATAATCGGGCGTATGTGTGTTTGTGCCCTAACCATAGGAGACACTTCCAAATGCGGAAGGTATATTGGATGTCATGACATAAGGTTTATTTCATTGCTAAAACTAGCCTAAAACAACCTCTAATGATGGATCCTGTTTTGAACAAATTACAAATTGATCATTCGGGGTTATAAAATTGTATAGATACCGCTGAGGTAGCAACTATCTATTCATAGAACTAGAAATCACACAAAATCTATTTTGCACATAGCATGTAAAGGTTTCAGCTTCCCTAACATTAAGCAACATGATTGTAGGCATAAGAAAAATCCATAGATAATGCTAAAATGGCAACTATTGGTAAAGGAGAATTCAAATCTCTAAGTCGAGCCCCCACCCCACCCCACCCCAACGAGTGCTTCGCATTCTGCCTCATTATTGGTAAGGCAGAATTCAAATCGAAGTGCATACTTGTGCTCATCTCCTCTTGGATGATGAGTAGGAGCCCTGTTCCAGATTGTTCTTTGCACAAAGCCCCGTTGACAAAGAGTGTCCATGCAATCGGTTCAAATTTCTCCTTCCCTTTAGACCACATCATGGTCGCGTCTTCTTGCTTATCTAATTAAGGATGTACCTCCTCCTTCAAATCTTGCAGATTTTTAGCCAATTCTTGGCCTTTGATGGATGCTCTCTGATGGAATAGTAATTCATTTTCTCTTAATTTGATGGTCCGCTTCATTAGGTGGCATAACGCCTCCGGCTTGTACCTTGTTGGTATAGACTATGATTTTATATGCTTGGAAGTAGGGTTGTAGCCTTTTGGATGAGTGAATGAGCACTAGGATTACCTTTTCCATCGATCAAAAGTTTTTTCAGCACCTTGGAGGCTCCTGCTGACATAGTAGACTGGGATTTAGCGATCTGATTCCTAACGTTTGAGGTTTGAGCTGATGGCGTGCATTGAGACTGCTAGGTGCAAAGTGGTGTGTGCCATTAACATGCGGACTAGGTGATAGTATATTTAATGACCAATAAAACCTCGTGTAAAATTTCCTAAATAATCATAAACATATAATTTTTAATGTAAATCAATCTCAAGTTTTTATTCTTGAATTTTCACTTATTTCCAAGACTTTCAAGTTTCTCCAAACTCTTGCATGTACAATACTTGAATATTAACAATTAAGAAATTATTAATTGCTAAGTTGCATAAATTTGTCAGAAGATTCTAGCAACAATATTACCGACGTTATCCTAGTCTCTTCTAAACATTCACACACCATGCACAACTCTTATCTTAAATGGAGTATGCAATTATCGTGCATACACGCTAATGACATAAAGAGTTATTCGACAGAGATGGATTATCATTTTTTTCACAATTTTTTTTTGGTTTGAGCAATCATTTGGTGATATATAATGCTTTTACCAGTAGTTTTAAAACCAAAAATAACAGATTATCTTCACCATTATCGTATTGAAATAAATTATTTTGAAATAGACTCAAGCTCATTTTTGTCCATTAAGAATTTCAATCAAAAAATTTTGATTTTTATTTTTCAAGCCAAAAAGAACCCAAACCCCTATCCAATATTGTGCAACACAAACCTTACTACCTACCAAACTTTCCAGCCGCCCTGCCACCGCCTCCTGCCCATGCGCTTCGTCAACTCCATTCTATTTGTGATGGTTTAGAATAACGAGCCGTTGGCTTAAATTTATCCTAGTGCATTCATGTATAATTAGTCCAATTCTTTAATTTATAGCTATAGAATATGTTAGTACATTGTGTGCACAAGTAATGCACATATAATCCAATATATAGTTATTTAAACTCGCTAGAACTACATATAGTGAAATGTACGTATGTAGTTAATGAGCAAATTTCATACTAGCAATATATTCTATGAAGTGTGCAATAATGGTATGAAAAAGGATCTACTATATGTAGATCTTTAATAAACACATAGTGAACATTTGAATTTGTTTTTAAACTTAGTTTTATTTTTGTTTAGGTGATCATATGGCTATGTAGTTTTAAATACACCATTAATTAATCATCTTCACCATCACCTTCTTCAAATTAAATTTTGATAATAGCTTCAAGGTTATCTTTTTCATTTTATGTTTTCAATATAAAAAATTCAAGCCCCACTAGTGGAGAAGGCTCTATTAAAGGCAGCGTTCAAATGGAGGTTCCATCGTAATCGCCTTTAATTGAGGTCCGAAAAGTTCCGAGTTTGGAACTCCCTCCCAAATCACTCTTTTCATTTAAAGGCGGTTCTAAATCAATTAAAGGCGATTCCACCATTAATGGCAATCTTTTAAAGACAGTTATACTTGTAGAACTGCCTTTATTAGGGTCTAAAAGCACTTCCGAGTTCGGAAGTGATATCCCAGGTCACTCTTTTATTTTAAAGATGGTTCTAATTGTAGAACCGCCTTTAATGGACTGTCTTTTTTGCCCAATCCCCCTTTATTTTATTTTTCTCCTTCATTTTTTCTTCTCCTTCCCTACTTAGGATTTTCTCCCACACACTCCCTCACATTTCTCTCCTTTTTCTCCAGCCTCCTTCTCTCATCAATGTTTCCCTTTTTTTCTCCTGCCCACCTTCAGCCCACCATCCCGGGTCCATCATCTGCTCACCCTCCACCGTCTGCCCACCCTAATTCCTCCACCGCTGCAGTTGGAGACATGCTCTACCGCTGGAGATTGTTTCTAATGTTGGATTGGGCCTCCGCCAATGCCGCTGTATCGAACCTTCATCGCCGCCGTTGGATCGAGCCTCACCCTCCAGCGTTGTGTCTTCTGCCACCACGCCGAATTGAAGCTCTGCCACCCCCGCATCGAAAATCCTCCGACACTGCGCCGCTTCAGCGCGTCCTCCACCCCGTTGAACATCGGTTGGAGAATAAAAAGGCAAAATTATGTTTTTTTTAATGTTTTGAGGTTTTTTTTAGTTTTCTCAGATCTATATTATTTTTATAATATCAATACTGTTTTGTTTCATGTTTTTTTGTTTGCTTCCTACCGGAAACCAGAATATTGTTTTTTTAATGTTTTTCTCTTTGCTTGTTGTCGGAAACCTCTGGTTTTTGGCATTTTTTTTGAGCGGATCCTAAATAGGTTCCGAAATCGATGAAAGGCGGAGCTAAAGAAGGAATTTCTAAAGTGCATTCCCTGTTTCGGTAGAACCACTTTTAGTCACCCTATTCTCCACTAGTGCCCCTTCCTGAAGTCTTACTCCACCAACTCCAATTCCAACCGCAACACGCCCAACCTGACGACCACCACTCAAAGTTGCACCTTGTCAACCCCATCCTATTGGGATGTTCCACAACTCCCAACAACACTTTTTTTCATATTAATTTTTTGGTTTGAGCAATCATTTGGCGATATATAATGTTTTACCATAATTTTTAAAGCTCCCATTAACATATCGTCTTCACCATTACGTTTTGGGAATTAAAATTTGGAAATAGACTTCAGCTCATTTTTATCCCTGAACAATTTCAATCATTTTTTTATTTTTCAAACCAAAATGAGCCCAAGAATCTATCTAATGTCGTACCTCCGCCACTGCCAGCTGCTCATGCACTTTGTAAACCCCATCCTATTTGCTATTGGTCACAACAAAGAGCCGTTGGTTTGAATCCATCCCGGTGCATTCATGTATGATTAGCCCAATTATTGTAACTTATAACCATAGAATATGTTAGTACAATATTGTGTGGAGAAGCAGTGCACATGTCATCCAATATACCGTAATTTAAACTCACTAGAACCATGTATAGTGATATGTAAATATGTAGTTAACGCACAGATTTAATACTAGCTATATATTCAACGAATTTTGCAATAATGGTATGAAAAAGGATCTAGTATATGTAGAGCCATAATAAACACATAGTGAGCGTTTGTATATTTTTTTAAACTTTGTTTAGTTTTTGTTCGGGTTATCTTATGGCTATTTAGTTTTAAATACTTCATTAATTATTCATCTTCACCATCACCTTCTTCAAATGAAATCTTGAAATGGCTTCAAGGTTATATTTATCTTCAATATTTTTTCATTTTGAGTTTTAAAAAAAAACCTTACTTGAAGTCCTGCTCCACCAACTCCAATTCCAACCACAGCTCACACAACCCGACCACCATCACTTGCAGCCGCACCATTTTAACCCCATCTTGTTGGAGTGGTCCACAATAACGTTCTGTCCATTGCAATTCCTCCACATGCATTCATGTACGTGTAGTCCATTTTAGAGCCTAATAGATATACCACTAGTGCAGGAATGAGCTATTAAAGGTGGTGAATGGAGTATTAGGACGAAGATTATATACCACTGTCCCATGCACCCCCACAGATCCTACCCCATCATGGCACGACGTTTCCAATACCGATGTTGTAATATATATACACCACGTTTTTGAACGACGTTGCCTTTCTTAATTAAAACACCTCGTAATGTTTTGATTTTGGAAATAACTGAAAAGGTCGCCCATGAAACATACTTCCGGATTCGGAAATTTGTTACAGGAATGTACATGGTATATCTGGTAACTGAAACATAGATCATCTGGTTCAAGTTCCGATATTGAAATATAATGTCAGTTATTTATTTCGGATATGTTACGATATATGAAATTATGTCGGAAATCAGAATAATTACAATATTGGTAATGGATTTCAATGTGTGTTTTCTTAGTTCGTTAAACAAATGATGTTTAGGAATATTTTATTTTCTTTATGAAATGGAATAATGATTGAGTTCAGAATTGGGAATTAAGATCGACTCTACTAATGATTATATTGATAGTTAATTATTCCATTGATAGACGTCAAATGCATGTATTTTTTAAAATATTTAACACCTCTTTTGTTATATTTTTGTTAGAATATTTCTAAATTTAGGTAGGTTTACATCACAAGGGGTTTAGTAAACGTTTTTGGTTTTCGTATCTAAATTCTTCATTTTTTATCCTATTTTGAGTCTAATGGATTTTTGGTCCTTAAGAGTATCTAGATTCCTTTTGTGCGCATAATTTTAAGATTCCTCGTTAGCTATTTGGAGTATTTTAGTGAAGGTCATTCGCAAGGATGGTAGAATACTGAAGGCTACGAGCCAAAACGTGGTAGAAGATAGGTGGGTCGAAGAAGGAAGACAAAGAAGCAGATGAATTGTGATCCAAAATTTTGAACCACGTACTGGGAACGATCCGAGAAGAACCAGCCTCTGAGGATAGTACCATTGGATTCTTCTTCTCAAACTCCATAACTAAAAGAACTCGCAAATTGGATTAACGGTTCACCCGTAGCAACACATAGAAGTTGAAAAAAAGAGCAACCGCACGGGCGCGCGACCCATGTACCTAGGCTCGCGCCCAAAGCAAGGAGCAAATTCATCTCTCGTGTGGAAAATGAACAGCCCGCGCAATGGAGTGAGCGATCGGGCACTGGGTGCTCAGACTGTGCCCAACGGACGCGCGTGGCCCGCTCAAATCTGCCTTTTTTAAAACTTTTCTTTGCCAAATTTTAACTATTTATACTGTAAATAGCTTCTATCTTATCCTTAATTCATAAACCTTACTTTCTACCATTAGAAACCCTAGTTTTCATTAACTCTTGTTCATTTATTGCTTATCTACCAAAACTCCCCACTTTGTTACCACACACTTAGAGTGATATCTCTGTGTGTTTTTAATTACGTGTAACACTCGATAAAACTCACATTTTCCTCGTGGACGATCCCGACTTACCACTAGCTACTTTCTAGTAGTTAGCGGCAATTAGGGCCTATAAATACTATCTTTGAGAGGCATGACGACTGCCTCCTAGCTGTAGTAAGACAATGGTGATTCAAAATCAACCTAATGTCTACAGCTTATTCCTAAGGAATCAATATGTGATTATAACTTATCTTTGTGTTGTATGTCATATTTAATGAAATAAATGACACATTATTAGTATTCAACAATCCATACCTACACATAATGAAAACCTAAACAAACATGAAACGTGCATGAACAAAAAACAATAACTAAAACTACCTTTGTCTTAAAGAGTCCAAGCATTTCCATGACAGCCTGCATATCGACAAAGTCCATCCTGACCCCTGCTTGTTCGACAACTTTCATTCGCCCTTTCCATGGATCGAACACCTAGCCCCTGCCGCTCTTGAAAATGAGTTCATCACAAAGGGATATGTTGGAGAATCGAATGGTGGCGGATGGGATAGTGATATGAATCTTCTTACGAAAACTCCATTTGCGGAATGTTTGAGAAGCACTAGTCAAATGGTGGATAAGAGCACCTTATTTATTACAAGAAGACACACTCGATGTCAATTGATGAACACAACTTGATCTTCAGTAACACAAGGTATACTCCTCGAACCAAGCACCACTTACACCCTTTAACATTAAGAACGAGTAATTCTAAGCACTAAATCGAAAACACAAAACTTAACGTTTTAAAATGCTTCAATAAGCAACAAGTTAAAACTCAAAATATGATGTATTTGATTGATAAAGGTTGTATCAATTTATGGAAGACCTGCCTTGTTTTTAGTACACAGGTTCTGCCTCGTCAAACAAAAAGAAGAAAGGATTTGGTAAATCCTGATAGATGCTGGAATGACTTATGACAGTTTTAAGAAGCTAAAATCATGTCAAACTAAATTTCCTAATTTAACCTAAATATGGTTGAATTCATCAATATAAAGTCTTGAATGAATACTGTCTTAGCTAATTTTACTAAATCTAATCTGATCAGAACTAGATAAGGTAAAATCAAATATTACCGACTCTATTCTAACCTTACTTAACTTAATCATAATTTAATCTTACTAAAAATTCAGCACCAAATGGGTGAACATGGCCGTGATAATCATGGACCAAAATAAAATAAAACTAAATTAAGAAAGCTGTAAAAAAAAGAGATTTTGATACTCATATCATTCCTTCTGTGGTCAAAAAGTTTCGTCCTCGAAATGTGAATCATCCTCATAAGTAAATGGAGATAAACGTCCCATGTCACCCCTACAAATTCCTGTCAAAAACACTAAACGGTGACCAGGTGCTGACTAGGCAGTGACTAGGCACTAACTGTATAAAAACTGCTTGAACTTGCGAGAAAAAGTACAGCTTGTGATAAAATGAGACAACTCGCGATAAGAAGTAGAGAAACTTTGTGCTGAGGTTCTTAAGGCAAAGCAAAAGGCAAAAGCTCCTCCCAAGCTTTATGCTACACCATACAGCCATCCAAAGGCTATGTACCCGCCTCCCGTGCATGGTGGAGTGATATATATTGCAAAAAGGCGATCAACCCGCTCGCCCTCAGCGGCCCATACCAGCCCACACCCAAGCCAACATATGAGATGTAAATCACG